>SNQJ01S0031379.1:76441-86452 GCA_010110895.2 Picea sitchensis
AAAACCAAGTTAATCTTGATTGGTACAATAAGAATTTTGATTGCACTTATGAAGGTGGAAACTCAAGGATAGTAAGAGGCATTCCAAGAGAAATATCTATGAATTATATTTCATCCTTCTATCTGAAGAAATATTTCAAAAATGAATGCCAATTGTATGTAGCCCATGTATTGAAATCAATGGAAGGAACAGGTCCAAAAATTGAATATTTTCGTGTATTTCCAGAGTTCAACGATATATTTTCAAATGAAGCGTCAACAATTACTCCAAATATGGACATTGATTTTTCAATTGATCTTGTACCTAGCCATGCAGTAGTTTCCATTACATCCTATAGGATGATTGTCCCTAAACTAATGCAACTGAAAAAACACCTACAAGAATTGAAGGATAAATGATACATTCAACTAGTTCATCCCCATGAGGAAACCTTTCTTTCTTATGAAAAATAAAGATGGGACTCTAAGGCTATGTATCAACAATAGATATCTAAATAAATTCATAATGAAGAACTGATGCAGGAGCATATCATACAACTTATTATTTGACCTCTAGAAGGTCTTAGGAACTCTATGAGAGTAAGTTAGTTTCCTCTTTGTATTTATTTTAATTATTTTCCAGAATTGTAATAGTCTAGGTTGTTCAAGAATCAGGAAGTTTTTTCATGAATGTGGTAGAGGTAGAAGAGATATATATGTTAGGAATTTGGTTTGGATCTGATCCTATCTTTCTAGATCAAAATTAGTTGTTTTTGGATAATTAGGGTATTTGTGTAAATTTGGGTAGATATGATCCTGTCTCTAAGGATTGGATCAATATTATCTCAATTATATTTAAGAGAAAAATAGTGGAAGGACAATGTAAGAAAGAGTGAGTGGTTGTGTGATAGAGGTTGAATTGACCTGAAGGATGAGCTTCCCTGTGTAACATTATTCCTTCACAAATATAACAAATATTTGATCTTTTGGATTTGTCATTTTTATGCATGTGAGTTGCCTTCACAAATATAACAAATATTYGATCTTGTGGATTTGTCATTTTTATGCATGTGAGTTGTTGAATTCTATGTATAGTCTACCTGGATAGAYTGGTGAGATCTCTTATGTTTGCAGSTGAAAATATTGCACAGAATAGTTGCAAGCTTGAGTGAAGGAAAGCATCAAAACCATGTATACTTTGGTTACCTTATTGGATGACCAAGATTAACCTAGTGATTGAGATCAACGGATATTTTGTTCTRAGGTTGGACGGTCTAATTCTAATMAAGAGAATTGAGATAGATGGATTAGATCATCATGGATATTTCTTGTCGATACTTTCCTGAGTGTTATGTTGGTGTTTAAGTCTGATACCAGTGGTCTGACATACGTTTCTCCTTTACATTTATTTTGAATTTCTATTAGAGTTCAGGTGGGACCCATATCCGGTGTACCTATGGAAAGAAATGAACAATGGAGATTAATTCCATGAAGTGCATATCTACGATATGTATCCCGTCGGACATCGAACACTGGAAGTGTGTTGTTTGTGTTCATGATAAGTTCCAAAGGCCTGATTCGATAATCAATAGACTGACGTCGACGTTTGGTTGGCCCACAGTCAATTACCTTTGGGTTGGATCGACGATACATAGTTGATCTATGAGATCGATGATTAATATCATGTCACGTTGTCGGGTCCTTCACCTATACCATTGATCATTTCATTTGATCAATGTTCAACATTGTATCGGCCACTAGGTCGTTACTTGGTAATAGAAAATTTCTGGTATAAAGTATCCCTTCAGTCTGTGCCTAAGGTTCTAGTGCATGGACGTATGAAAAGAAGGTTAGTGCTAGAGTATAGGTCCTAGTTCCAACACCTGTTCAAGAAGAAAAAGGGGGCTACTGACTATTTACAAGCAAATTTCAAATTTTCTACCTATTAACAAAGTAATTGAGAGTTGTTGAAATTGTTTGAAGGTGAACCAGTCTGTATTGGTTATCAATTGGTATCAGAGAGCACAACATCCAGGAGGGACAATTTCATATCGCCTTCATAATACAAGGAGGAAGAGGCTGAGGTCGAGGAAGACCTATTTCTAATGTTGAAGTCATTGAAGAAATGAGAAACCTTCAGGCAAGGTTGGAATAAATGGATGTTGCTCAATGAGGAGGTGTTGACCTAGGAGATATCAGTGAAGAATAAGAAGTTGTATAAGTTGAAGAAGGAGCAGAGCTTGAAGAATACAAAGTTGAAGAAATACTAGTTAGAGATATCATGAGAGTTAGTGATAGGTCAAGAATGGAGGTTTCATTGTATGAAGGAAACCTGAATATAGATGAATTGATGGACTGGATCAATGCTATTGACAAGTACTTTGAATATGAAAATGTGCCTGACGAGAAAAGGGTAAAAAAATTTGTGACAAGGATGAAAGGACATGCATTTCTCTAGTGGGATGGAGTACAAGCTAAGAGGCAGAACAAAGGCAAATCAAGAATTAAAATCTAGGATAGGATGGTTGAAAAATTGAAAGTTAAGTTTATTTCTTATGATTATCATCTCAATTTGTTTAGACAAATGTGGAATTTGAAACAAAGAGGTATGTCAGTCAAGACTACACTGAAGAGTTTTATAAATTGAACATAAGATATGGTCCTATAGAAGAGAATCGTAAGAAATTTTCTAGACATATTAATGGGTTAAGATATGAAATTCAGGATGAAATTGTCATATTACATCCTAACATTGTTGAAGAAGCATATCATTTTTCTCTTTAGGAAGAAGAGAAACTGGTAAGGAAGAAGAGTCAAAGGAAAAGAGGTCGCACTCTAGTAAGAGGCAAAGGGAAACAAAGTAACATGGGAATATCTTCAGCACCAAAAGAGGACGGAAGCAACTCATATCAACAAAACCAGTCACTAAGAGGTGGTGATTTCAAGGGGAGAATACCTTATCAAAGAGGTAGTGGATCTTCTATCATATGTTTTAGATGCAATAGTTTTGGACATAGATCATTTGAATGTCCAGAAAATACTTCCAACGACAAAGGGAATGCAAATATTGTTCAAGTAGAAGAAGAAAGTGTTGAGTCATATGTACATGAGAATGTACCAGAAGTTGGATAATCCCTACTACTGAAGAGGGTATTTCTCAAACCACACAAAGAGATTAAGGAACCTTCACAAAGGAAAATACTATTCAGAACTGTCTGCAAAAGTAAAGGTAAATGTTGTAAGATTATTATTGATAGTGGAAGTACTGATAATTTGGTGTCTACATAAATGGTTGATAAATTGGCTATGAAGAATACATTACACCTTGTTCCCTATAAGGTGGCATGGATGCAAAAGGGACATAAGCTAATAGTGAATGAACAATGTGAAGTGGAATTTCATATTGGAAGTTATAAAGACAAGGTACTTTGTGATTTTATTCCTATGGATGTGTGCCATGTTTCTCTAGGTAGAACTTCACAGTATGATAGAAAGGAAATAAATGATGGAAGGAAAAACACATACACTTTTSAGAAAGATGGAGAAAAAAAAACTCTCTTTCCATTGAAGGATGAAGGAAAAACTGAAGAAAACAACCCAAAGGTCATGTTCATAAGTGGAAAATAACTTCTRCAAGATATTAAGAAAGAAGAGGTACATTTTTCCCTGATTGGTAAATTGTTGGAGCTATATTGTGTGCGGGTTGTAAGACCCAAGGTTCAGTTTATCTATGACCAACAAACCCACCAAACACCAGTKCTTTCGACATCACTTACTTGTGAAGATGAAGWCTTACCCGAGGTATCTATTGGGACTGCGAGAACTAGGCTTCTGTAATAGTAAGGGAAATGGAGGAAAACATTTGGTTCATTCTTCCTTATTACATCTATGCACGTGATTTGGTTCTATTCAGTATTAATTACTTATGATTCAAATTCCTAGACTTAACATATTTTTGATTATTACATATATCTATTATGGCCACAGTGATGAACATTAATCCATAATTAATCCATAATGCAAGTCTATTCTATGAGGCATACAAACAGAATTCATAAGCACACATAGAAAATCATATAACACAAGATTCGGTATCACCTCTTTAGCATCCCTTTATTCATTATTCTCATTCATCAACTACTACATTGATCCAGGTGGATATCGGTGGCCACCCACCTTTTCCAGCTGGCTTAAAACAACTTTCTAGCAATTTTGATAATTTACTATTTTTAGCAGTTTTCGGGTCCTGAACTTCCAGATCCATTTTGAGGCCCTAAATGACGTTTTTTGGGGTATGTTGCAGTCGAAAAATTTCATCAATTCTTAGTGACTTTGTCAATCTTAATGAAGCAATTCTTGGATATGCTCCCTGAAACCCTTAATGGCTTCGCCAATCTTCAACAGTTGCTCCTCCATAGTAGTTTCTACTACTAGGGGAACTTCTGGTACTTCCTAGTACAATTTTTAGATGGCTTCTTGTGTCTTGTGTTCCATCCTCTTGGATTCATTTCTTTCCTTGAACACTCTCCTATGCTTCTCCTCCTATTCCTAATTCTTCTTCACAATAATCCTTAGAGTTTATTCCTCCTCCCTCTTGAAGGCCTCTTCCCGCCTAATAGCAGCCTAAGTCCAGACAGAGGCATCAGGGTTTGTGTTTCCCATGGAGAAAGCATCATTTTTATTGGGATAAATAATTATGTTAATCCTCCTCTTCCTATAATCATATTCTCTATTGATAATCCACTGAGGTTTCTTAAGCCCGATATCATCATCCTCCTTGCTTACACCCCTTGGTAAATCCTTTAGCTTCAATTTGGGCGTTGTGTATGAAGCCAATTTTCGGGAAACTTCTCTTTCAATGGGATATTGATATGTTTCCTTCTCATTTTCTATCATGAAGCATTTGTAACCCTAAAAGGTGTTACTTCCTCCATTCAAATATGTGTGAAAAGTTACATTGGAAGCGATGTGATCCCCTGTATTCGGTACGCTCTCAGCACATGAGTATTTTTCCTTAGCCAGCTCTAGAAATGGTTGGTCATCGGTAATGTCATGATCCACAAACTTGACGTGAACAGTATTTTCAAGAATAAATCCTTCCCTACTCACCCCAGGGGGACTAGTGGTACTCCTAGTAGATCTTTCCCCATTCGTCTTGGGTGACAGGTTCCCTAACTAGCACAGTGTCTGTTCTCTAGTAGTTGTAGCTTGGCTCTTTGCTCTAGTTCATTATGGTTCACTCTATTTACTCTCATTGGCATGCAAGAATGATTTACACTTAACGATATTATTATGTTTTTGTGTTTTCTTAATCGTGCATGTCCCATCCTTCCTTAAATAAATTTTCCAATCCACCACCGTGGTTGATGATTTGTTCCATAATTGCATATTGATTAAAAAATCCAGCATGTGATTTATTCCTCGTATTGTCGATCTATCATGATTTCCAACAACTTTTACCATTTAAGACTTATACAGTGATTTTATGACCTGTCACTCCCGCTTCATAACCATCATTTCCATGCCTTAAATATTTTAACAGTCTTTTCATTCCCAAAGCACACAACAGATCTTTGTTTTTTCATTTATGTACTTTACAGTCTATCTCATCTATGTCTTGTCTCTTAAATTGGCACAGTGCTATTCTGGTGTGTGATGAACATTCCTTCTATGCAAGTTCTTATGCCTTGGTACTCGAACTCTCTTTTTATTTTTCCTATAACTACTTTTTATTTTATTTTCTTCCTTTTTCTACTTTGTATTTTTTTCCTTGTTTTTCTTGCTACTATAGTACAACTACTATAATACAAGGGCTCTCGCGCAGCCCAGATTACTGTGCAGATTGTTCATCGTCTCTATAGAGTTTAAGATGACTTCCATTCACCATGCCTTCAAAGACTTCTCCATTTAAGGTCATCAACCATGCAACACTTGTCTCATTTACTCGTTGAATCACATATGGTCCTAACTAGTGCATTGTAAAATTTCTTGGATGCTGAATAAACTCACTTTCATACAGTAGTACTATCTCTCCTACTTGAAAAAAAATTGTTTAATGTGTTGGTCATGCCAAGCCTTATCTCTTGCTTTCTGAACCTTCTAATGGAATCCTACGACGAACCATTCTTCCTCAAGATGTACTAACTATTTCAATCTCTCCTCTATCAGACTAGTGTTTGATAGCTAACTAATTGTTGCAATGCGTAGGCTATGTAGAATTAACTCCATTGACATCATGGCTTCATGTCCATAGACCAACCTGAAAAATTGTTTGTCCTGTCAACTTGTTACTTGTATTCATGTAAGCCCATAATACTACAAGAAATCTTAAGTCCCAATTGTCTCTCCCTACATTGAAAATCTTTGTCAAGGCATTTTCCAAGATCTTATTAAAATATTTCACTATGCCAATGGCTTCAGGGTGATATGGTGTACTATTTTGATGATGAATCTGGAACTTCTCAGTCAATGTTGAAATTGTTTTGTTCAGAAAGTGTGTACCTTAATCATTGAGTGATATGTGTGGGCATCCAAACCTTCTGACTACATTCTCGAACAAAAATTGTTCAGCAGTCTTCGCAGTAAAATCTGTAACTGGTGTTGATTCTACCCATCTTGTCAAATACTTCATCGCAGTGATGATGTACCTCTCCCCTGATCTTCTTTCTTGTGGATTAGTTGGTCCTACAAATTATATGGCCCACTTATCAAACGTTTGCAACGTAACTTGTGGATTTAAATGAATTTCATCTCTCCTATATGGATTTCCCACTCTTTGGCATAAATAGCATGAATGACAATACTCCTTCACATCTGTGTGAAGTGTAGGCCACCAAATCCTTGCGCACAAAATATTTTGTTCATTTGATCTCCTTACATAATTTGCTCTATTAATTCCAACAGGCGCTTCTTCAAATATCATCATCCTTTCGTGTTCCAGTACATAACATCTCAGTATTCCATTTGCATCCAACTTGTATAGAGTCCTTGCAATCAACTGATAATTTGTTTCTTTCACTACCAGTTGCTTCTTCTGCACTATTTTCATCTTGAAGGGAGCCATATTTGTACTTAGAAACTTCACAATGTTCGATAAGTAATCATCCACCATACTTACTGAAAATAATTGTGCATCTAGGAAGCTATCATCTAAATTACCTACATCTTCACCTATCAATATGCGTGATAAATGATCTGGTCCTGCATTGATCTTCCCTGGTTTTACTACAACCTCAAAGTCATATTCTTGAAATATTAATAGCCATATACATATTCTCCCTCCCAACATGGGCTTGTTGACTAAGTACTTTAATCCAAAATGGTCTATGCACTACATAAGTTTGGGCATTATGGTTTATGCACTATAGAAGTCTCGGCAATGGAACCATTTTTTGGCACTATATTGTGCATGGTTTGTAAGACCCAAGGTTCAGTTTATCTATGACCAACAAACCCACCAGACATTGGCCCTTTCGGCATCACCTTCTTGCATAGATGAAGTATCACTCAAGGTATCTATTGGGACTGTGAGAACCAAGCTTGATGCAGGAGCATCGTAAGCAAGTGAAAAAGCAGGGGACAGTTGGATATGCACCAACGTGCATTTTGAAGATATTTTGAATTTCAAAAGGATAGCACATTAATGTAATATCAGGAGAGACACAAGTGCTCTTAAATGATTTGGGGATTGTAACCCAAATCTTGAGCATTTCTCTCATCTGTCGTTGTAAACAATTAATGTAATCAATGTAAAGTAGATGTAGGCTTTAATTTGATTAGATAGCTTGAATAGTAGGAGGGAAAAACTCTATAAATCCCCTCGTATGTATTGTATTGTATAATTATTCTCAATTGTAAGAGTAGTAGTTGGTAGAGTAAGAGAGAGGAGAAAAGTACAGAGACTGTAGAAGTTATATAAGAAGATATGTGTTGCTATAGAACCCGTGTACAGAAGCACTTGAGTTAATATAAGAATGCTTTGACTCAATTTCATGGTGTTTTTATGAATAATGTTTGCATCTATTGAATGGTATGTTTACATTTTGCTTATATGCTCTGTTATGCATTTGTTTCAATGCTTTGTGTGTATGATTTCATTTTGAATGTATGAAGTCTGTGAGAGGGAGAGGATACGTTTCAATTGCTTCTCGTCCTGAGAATCCCTACAAAGAGTGCAGTGAAGGTCTGCAAGGAGTGCGTTGATGAGATTCTAAGTTTTACCTCAGAGAAGCTCAGGAGAGATAGAGTTGATCTTATACCAGTAGAAGTGAGACTATTTCACAGAGTCGTGAAAGGTGTGCACATGCTGAGGGAATTATTAGACTTCTTCTACTTAAGGGATCATACAGAAGAATCTTTTTCGCAAGGAGTACACAGAGTTGGAATCATTGGATAACCAGAGGTTATTGTGGAAGTCGTGCAAGGTGTGCACGTAGGATTATTTAGAGTCCAGAAGTTGCAAGGAAGAACAAGCTCAGGACGGATAGCCTTGTTCAAAGATTTTAGAGGGAGGATGAAAGTTTTAGTCACCCGAAGAAAATCAAGTTTAGAATCTTGACACCAAGTCATATTGGCCAGGAGTCATTGAGGACCCAGACGGATGGTGGAAATCCTAGAGGGAGAAGTGTCAATTTGTCGAGAGTCATCAGATCAAGAAAAGTTGCAAGGAGGATAAAGGCAAGATTCATTCATATTTTGAAATATCAAGGGAGATAAGGGTCATTGATATGACGCCTAAGAGTTTTGGGGTTTCAACCATCGGGAAAAATAGAGGTGAAGACTTTCCCAAAGTCGCGAAAGGTGAATCGTCGATTTAATCAAAGTCGTTTGTTAGTGGAGGATCTAGACCGTATATCTAGAGTGATCAGATCTTCGGGGGTCAGAGATTTGGAGGTGAAGGTAGAGTTGTTCGTTGATTCTCCGAATCGCGAAGTATCAAAATATTTGGGAGATGGGACCCAGTCCCTAGTGGAAGGTCACGACGTGGGCATAAGAGAGAAGGCTAGAGCTTGGTAGGCCCTTAGTCGAATTTTGGGGTTTCGAAAGTTGGAGTGTTGGGTTTGTATCACATCAATATTCCCGAGTTCGCGATTCGTGAAACACCTTTTGGTGTAGGTTGCAGTCATAGTGTCATGGTCGTGTGGGAGAAGAGTTTGCACCCAGTACTAGTTTTCCCAGGTGGAGTTCACACAAGGACTTGTGGATTTAATCATAGGATTCCAGTAGGAAATCGAAGAGCCATTTCAGCTCAGGGATATAGAAATATCCAAAGACCGGGAGGTCAAGAAGACCCTGCTGAGGTAGGGGTTCTGCGCTAGGTGGTATCATAGCTTAGCTAACAACTTTTGTTTTCTGTTGAGGGAAGAAAGAGGACAGTTGTGATTTAAATTCTACATGGACAGATTGAGACAATGTCGCCAAGGAGACGACAAGAGAGACCCATGCCCAATCCAACCATGGAAAGGGAAATGAGAGAACTTTGCGCTCAATTGTATGCTATGGATACATCACAGAGGCGAACACCTGATACTGGAGATATCAATGAGGTGGAAAGCGATAACGAAGCTAGAGCCGAACAAGAAGTTGTAGCCAAAGATGCTGCAAAGGAACATATATTCAAAGTTGTTGCAAGAATAGGGGCCAGAGCAAAAATGAACATCCCGATGTATGAAGGAAACTTAGACATTGAGGAGCTACTAGATTGGTTTAGAGCTCTGGATAAATATTTTGATTATGAGGATATCGAAGAAGATAAGAAAGTAAAGAATGAAGTCACTAGATTGAAAGGGCATGAAGCACTATGGTGGGATGAACTTCAGGATGACAGGCATTGCAAAGGAAAACAAAGAATCAAAATCTAGGATAGGATGGTTGCCAAGATGAAATCCAAATTCATACCCAGAGATTACAAAATCAATTTGTTTTGAAGAATGCAGAATTTGAGACAGAAAGGGATGACAGTGAAGGAATACACTGAGGAGTTTTATAGGATAAACATTAGAGCTGGTCATCGCGAGAGTGATGATGAAAAATT
>SNQJ01S0031379.1:90361-113817 GCA_010110895.2 Picea sitchensis
CGTAAGCAAGCGCAAAAGCGGGGGACAGCTGGATATGCACCAGTGCGCATTTTGAAGATATTTTGAATTTCAAAAGGATAGCACATTAATGTAATATCTGGAGATACATAAGTGCTCTTAAATGATTTGGGGATTGTAACGCAAATCTTGAGCATTGATCTCATCTAACGGTTGTAAACAATTAATGTAATCAATGTAAAGTAGATGTAGGCTTTAATTCGATTAGATAGCTTGAGTAGTAGGAGGGAAAAACTCAAGAAAGCCCCTCGTATGTATTGTATTGTATCATTATTCTCAATTGTAAGAGTAGTAGATGGTAGAGCAAGAGAGAGAAGAAAAGAACAGAGACTGTAGAATTTGTATAAGCAGATAGTTGTTGCTATATAACCCATCTACAGAAGCACTTGAGTTAATATAAGAATTCTTTGACTCAATTTCATGGTGTTGTTATGAATAATGTTTGCATCTATTGAATGGTATGTTTAAAGTTTTCTTATATGCTCTGTTATGGATTTGTTTCAATGCTTTGTGTGTATGATTTCATGTTGAATGTATGAAGTCTGTGAGAGGGAGAGGATAAGTTTCAATTGCTTGTCATCCTAAGAATCCCTACAAAGAGTGCATTGAAGGTCCGCAAGGAGTGTGTTGACGAGATTTTGAGTTTTACCTTAGAGAAGCTCAGGAGAGATAGAGTTGATCTAATACCAGCAAAAGTGAGAGTGTTGCACAGAGCCGTGCAAGGTGTGTTTAGGCTGAGGGAATTATTAGACTTCTTCTACTCGAGGAAGCAGATAGAAGAATCTCTTTCGCAAGGAGTACATAGAGTTTGAATCGTTGGATAACTAGAGGTTATCGTGGAAGTTGTGCAAGGTGTGTGCGTAGGATTCTTTAGAGTCCAGAAGTTGCAAGGAAGAACAAGCTTAGGATGGATAGCCTTGTTCAAATATTTCAGAAGGAGAACGAAAGTTTCAATCGCCCAGAGAAAATCAAGTTCAGAACCTTGATGCCAAGTCATATTGGCTAGGATTCATTGAGGACCCGGATGGACAGTGGAAATCCTAGAGGGAGAAGCATCGATTTGCTGAGAGTCATTGGATCAAGAAGAGCTACAAGGAGGATAAATCCAATATTCATTCATCCTTTGAAATCTCAAGAGATATAGGGTCATCGATATGACACCCAATAGTTTTGGGGTTTCATCCATCAGGAAAAATAGAGGTGAATACTTTCCCAAAGTTGCAAAAGGTGAATCACGAATTTAATCGGAGTCGTTGGTTAGCGGAGGATGATCTGGAGTGATCGGATCTTCGAGGTTCAAAGATTTGGAAGTGAAGGCAGAGATGTTTGTTGATTCTCTAAATCGCGAAGTCCGAAAATATTTAGGAGTTGGGACCCAGTCCCTAGTGGAATGTCATAATGTGGGCATAAGAGAGAAGGCTAGATCTTGGTAGGACCTTAGTCTGATTTCATGGTTTTGGAAGTTGGAGTGTTGGGTTTGTATCACACCAATATTCTCGAGGTCGCGAGTCACAAAACGCCTTTTGGTGTAGGTCGTGGTCATAGTGTCATGGTCGCATGGGAGAAGAGATCACGCCTAGTGCTAGTTCGCGCAGGTGGAGTTCGCACAAGGACCTGTGG
Source organism: Picea sitchensis (assembly GCA_010110895.2). Classification (NCBI taxonomy): domain Eukaryota; kingdom Viridiplantae; phylum Streptophyta; class Pinopsida; order Pinales; family Pinaceae; genus Picea; species Picea sitchensis. The sequence continues at coordinate 92,000 of SNQJ01S0031379.1, forward strand.
ATTTAGTCATAGGATTCCAGCAGGGAATCAAAGAGCCATTTTTGCTCCGGGATATAGAAAGATCCAAAGACTAGGAGGTCAAGCAGACCCTACTGAGGTAGGGGTGTTGTGACAAAGCTTATACATTAGTAAGGGCAAGGGAGACAAACATTTGGTTCATTATTCTTTACTACATCTATGTGCGTGATTCATTTCTATTCAGTATTACTTACATATGATTCAGACTCCTATTCTCATTATATTTATGATTATTACATAGATTCATTATGGTCATATTCATGAACATTATGTCATAATTAATCCATAAGACATGTCTATTCTACCAGGCATACAAACATAATTCATAATCACACATAGAAAATCATATAACACAAGATTCAATATCACCTCTTTAACATTCCTTTATTCATTCTTCTCATCCATCGACTGCTACATTCAATAAATATGGACCTCAATATCACTCATCACATAACAGACTATAACATAACCTAATATATCATATCCGAACTTCATCAAAACAGTAATAATTGAACCCCTAATCTCCCAACCCGTTACATATTTATATAGAAAGCCAGGGATAAAACCCTAATCTATTCATCCCAAAAATATCCCATTACAGTGCATAACTAGCTCAGTTAACTGGTTGTTTGATGGCTTTCATCTTCTTTTCAACCTTCATGCTACTTTTTTCTTGTTCTTCTATTTCTAGAAAGTCAAGTTTTCATCCTCATGTTATGCTTTATTCTCTCTCTCTCTCTTGTTTTATTCTCTATCAAATTTATTCTTCTTTCTGTGTGTTGTCTTCCTCCTACACACTTTCCTCCTTATATGCATTGTCCTCCTGGATGTGTCTTAGTTTCACAGAGACTTTCCTCCCTCTGTGCATTTTTCCTATACTTTGGATTTTATCCCAAAACTGTATCCAAACTTCTTGTCCAACATAAACCAAAATTAATTCTCACTAGCACAAATTTAAATGATATGCATGAGGAAGTTAAAGATATATTGGATGAATTTGTTTATATTGTGGTTGATGAATTACCAAATGAATTAGCTCCATTGAGAAGTATCATTCATCATATAGATCTAATTATAGGGGCTAACCTTCCAAATAAAACATCATATTGAATTACCCCACAGGAGAATGAAGAAATAAGAAATCAGGTTTAGGAATTGTTGGACAAAGGTCTAGTCAGAGAAAGTTTGAGCCCATGTGCATCCCCTACAATGTTGAGTCCAAAGAAATATGGAGGATGGATAATGTGCATAGATTCCAGAGCTATAAACAAAATCCCAATCTGGTATAGATTCCCATTACCCATAATTGATGATTTGATGGATTGCTTGAGTGGTACTAAGTATTTTTTAAAATTGGATTTGAAAAGTGGATACCACCAAATCAATATTAGAGAAGGGGGTGAATGGAAAACAACATTTAAAACAAATTATGGATTGTATGAATGGTTGGTAATGCTCTTTGAACTTACAAATTTCCCTAGTACTTTTATGAGATTGATTAATGAAGTACTTAGAGAATTCATTGGTAAGTTTTTTATAGTTTATCTAGATGTTATTCCAATTTACATTCAGTATAGAGAAGAACACTTGAGACACCTAGGGTTGGTTTTATATAATCTACAACAAGAGAAATTGTTTGTCAATGTAAAAAAATGTAGTTTTGTGAAGACAGAATTGATTTATTTGGGCTTTATGATATCTGGAGAAGGCTTGAAGATCGACAAGGAAAAGGTAAAGGCTATAATAAATTGTCCTACTCCAAAGAATTCTTTTGAGGTAAGAAGTTTCCATGGCTTAGCAAGCTTTTATAGAAAATTCATCAGGAATTGTAGTGGGATATGTGCTCCAATTATAGAAATTATTAAAGGAACCAAATAGTCATTTAAGTGGATAGAAGTAGTTGATAAAAGTTTTAAATTACTAAAGAAGAAGATAACATAACAACCAATTCTAGCACTGCCTGATTTTAATAAATTATTTCAAGTTGAGTGTGAAGCAAGTGGAACTAAAATAGGAGTTGTTCTAATTCATGAAAATAAACCAGTTGCTTATTTCAGAGATGAATTAAATGAAGTGAAAAAAAATTATTCCTCATATGACAAAGAGTTTTATGCAATTATTCAAGAATTAAAGAAGTGGAGACATTACCTCATGCCAAAGGAATCTATTTTTTACACTTATAATCATACCTTGTGGTATATTAGCAACCAAACAAAATTAAATTAAAGACATGTTAAATGGATTGAGTTCTTGCAAAATTTCAATTTTGTTATAAAGCACATATGTGGGCAATCAAATAAAGTGGCAGATGCATTGAACAGAGTTAGTTTGATTTTCCAAGAGTTTCAAATAAATGTTGTAAGATTTGATGGAATGAAAGAAATGTATAAGGATGATGTAGATTTTAAGGATTCTTATGCAGTTTGTAAAAATCCAATAAGTAGAGACAAAACTCCATGGCTATATTACATGATGCAAGAAGGCTTATTGTTTAAAGGTAGTAATTTATGTGTTCCAAGGTGTTCAGTGAGGGAAAACCTATTGAGAGAAAAGCATAGTGGTGACTTAGCAGAACATTTTGGATAGGATAAAACTTTTTCTCAACTAAGTGTGTTTTATTTCTGGCCTGGAATGTAGAATGATGTTAAAAATTTTATTAAAAGATGCAGAGTTTGTCAATATGAAAAAGGAAAGAAACAAAATATTGGATTGGATCATCCATTTCCAATCCCAAACTGACCATGGGACTATGTAAGTATGGAATTTGTATTAATATTTCCAAGAACATAGCAAGGTAATGATTCAATTTATGTGGTTGTCCATAGACTTTCAAAGATGTCACACTTTATAACTTGTAAACAGACCAATGATGCAACCAACATTGCAAATTGTTTATTTAAATAAGTTGTTAGACTACATGGATTTCCAAAAAGCAGTGTTTTTTACAGAGACATAAAATTTGTGGGTCATTTTTGGGGAACCTTATGGAAAAACTTAAAGACCAATCTCAAATTTAGTTCAGCATACCACCCACAAACTGATGGGAAAACAGAGGTGGTAAATAGAAGCTTGGGAAATATTTTGATATGTTTGGTAAGTGAACATCCCAAACAGTGGGATTAGGTACTTGCACAAGCAGAATTTGCATATAATGATTCACCTAATAGAAGCACATGGTTAAGTCCTTTTCATATTTTGTATGGAATGCATCCTAGAGGAATTTATGAATTAAGGAATGTTGGAAAACAAGAAATTAGAAGTGTTGAAGGTGAGGATTTTGCAGTAAGTGTGCGGGAATTTCAGGACAGGGCTAAGCAACAGCTACATGATAGAAAAAATAAAAGTAAAAACAAAAGGCAGAATTGAATAGAAGGAATATGGATTTTGAAGTTGGAGACTTGGTCATGGAACACCTCAGAAAATAAAGGTTTCCTAGAGGGGAATACAACAAATTAAATCTCAAAAAGATTGGACCATGTAAAATATTGAGGAAATTTTCCTCAAAATCTTATGTAACATCTCGCTCTACGGAGCACACTTTTATTGACATATTCTTTGAGGATGCTTGTGTGAAAGTGATTCGGTTATGGTATATTATGATTTCATTTCAATTATGGGTTATATATTATGATGATAATGTATTGTGACTTATTGTTAAATTGATGTATATGTATCGACAGATGTTATTGACAAATTTCCTGAGTGTGCAGGACACATGACAGGTTATGGATGTTGATGGCATCAATGGAATTCCTTGGACTTTAAATTGAGTTAGGGAGGGGATTGTATTTTGTTTGAGTATTTCATTTTACGCACTTGTGACATATGATTGATTACAATATGATTTATGTATATGGATTATTGACATTTTTTTTTAGTGGATGCAGGCTTGACGATGCTTGCTAATCTGACTCACATAAGGAGTAAAGGGGNTTTGTTTGAGTATTTCATTTTACGCACTTGTGACATATGATTGATTACAATATGATTTATGTATATGGATTATTGACATTTTTTTTTAGTGGATGCAGGCTTGACGATGCTTGCTAATCTGACTCACATAAGGAGTAAAGGGGCTATCCATAGAAACCAAAGATTTAAGGGAGAGGTGTTGCAGTGTCCCTGTCATAGCCTACTAGCACTCTCGTTGTGGCCGGAACTGTAGGCTAACGATTACCTAGTTTGAGAGGTCCACAATGTCGTGAGGACGAACTAATACAGTCTCTCACGAAGATTTCTAAGCGGCGTGTAATAAGGTGGAGTTCTTATTCCTTAGAATGTCTTAGTCTCTCACAAGTTCGATCGAATGGAATGTTGACTCCAAGGGTCGGACAAACTTCCAAAACTAGTCTAAGGAAAGTGGCACCCTTGGAGCATGGAGGTGTGTCTTGAAGGGCACATAATGTAATTAAAACTTGAGTCAATAAATCTAAGTGGCCTAGAAAACATTGAAATGATTAGGCCTTGTTGGAATAAAATAATTAATTAAACAGTAAATTATTAATTATAAATACTAGCAGAAGTATAAGCCTAAGTCTAAGACTAAGTCTAAATTTAAATAAAGAACTAAATGAATTATAATATCAGTTAAAGGTTTGAAAATATAATCAAACTCTAGGAAAAAAATAAATAAAAATTTAAAAGAATGGATAAATTGCACATATGTGCATGAAATTAATAAAATGGTTTTTTTAAAAATAGAAGAAAGAATAATATGAAAGAATAGGTGTATACATAGAATAGAATCTTGAGTCAACCTACCACTAGTATAACTAGAAGAAGATTCCTAATCCAACTCTAACTAATATATAGTTAGGAGACACTCATTAAATGAGAATTTGGGGAACAAAGGGACAACTAAGAGAAAAAATAGGAACACATTGGGGAATCTGAGGGAAATTGGTTTTTTAAATAAAATAAAAATGGTAATTACTTGTGCAACTTGGGGAGAGTATCACAAGTGTGTGGGTGAATAATCATAATTAAATTAATTAAAAAGATAATTAATTGTGCATGAGGACATGTGTCATTGGGGATTTTTCTATAAAACACATGTCGTAGAAGGGAAATGGATCTCACTTATTCTTGGTAATGTTATGCTGCCAAAATTTTGAGGACTATGTTTTACATGTGAAAGTTGGGATACCAAGATTGTAGAAAGAGTGAAAGCTCTTCCTTACGAGACAATCCTTGGAGCTATTGTTTGTTGGTTTCTTGTGTGTGGCCCCTTTGTGGCTCGGGGGGTTAAGGGGGAAGAAATGTACCCCTAGCATTGGCTGGGAGGTACCCGTGAAGTTTCGGTGATTAGCAAGATGGAGTACAGAAGGAGCGCAAGTGTTTGAAGGACACCATCAACTCTCAGTCTTCATTGGTCCCAATATTTTATTTGAATTATATTGAAGTATGATAAAATTGTATATTGGAATGGTTAAAGCAGCTGAAAATTTTATTTAGAATTTCTTCGAAGCCCAATTGTTATTGTTCGCTACCAACTAAATGGTGGATTTGATTCTTAGTGGATTGTTTTATCGTTGAATTTTATTGAAATTTTGAATGTGAACTTTGAATGGTTGAAAACCATATTGTGAGTTAGAACCATCATTTTGTATGGTATTTTAAATTAATAATTTGAATGTTGATTAGAAAGTTTAGAAGTTCCTTGATTGTGTTTTCCTACTTTATTTCTAGAAACTAGAATATATTGCATAGGTCACTGCCAAGATTAAGAGATTTCAAAAAGTAAAATCGTTGGATTATTGATTTCTTAAAATGAATTTCGGAGTTGAAATTTTTGCTTGGAAACTCTATTACAATTTTGGAGTGTGGTTGTTTGCATCGTAGTGATAGTAATCGAAATTTCTTCCAAATTGACATTGCCAACATTGATGTGATTCCATTGCAGTTTTGAATTCAAATCATGTATGGTTGTTATATAATTATTGGATGTGCGAAGTTTTAAAATATTGTGTCGGATCTCTGTGTATTTATCCGAACTTCAGTTAGCATTTCGTTGGAATTTATGAAGGGAAATGTCCCCCGATTTGAAAGTTCTCGTTGGTCTCTGCGAGACAGAATTACCATTCTGATATAAGCTATATGGTCGTTGTGTTTTTTAGTGAACCCAAAACTCTTCCGATAATTTTGGGGTTGTAGCGATATCGTTGGATATTGTTTACCTTTGTTCCTCGCACGGTGTTATGTTGGGTTCAGTCATTCTCTGTATCTCCAAGAACATTGGCAGTCCCTCGCCAGATCCGAGTGTACGAGTTGGGAATGGTTATCTTAGTTACCATTCGCCAATCTCACTCTACCTGCAAATTCTTGTGTTATCTAATCCCCAACCTTGATAATCAGACTCTCTTTCCAAAACTATTAAGATACCTTAGTTGTCATTGAGTAACAAAGGAATCGTTACTTAGAATGTGATTTCTTAAGGCTAAGTCGTGTCTATAAATCTAAAACTTCGGTTTTCATCTCTTGTTAGATATGATATCTTACCACCAAAGGTAAACGACATCCTTTAGCTATATTTATTGATACTAGATAAATGTGTTTAAGCCTAGAGTTATACTCAAAAAACTCCATTGTGAAGATCTAATGAAAATTATATTTTGATTATTAAATCCTTGCACTATAGTTGATAACTCTTTACTTAGTTTCAAGACTCTTTTTAATAGAATGCTTTGTGATTGAATCTTGAGCCAATGTGTAGGCTAACTGATATAGCTTACATTCCAATTTGATTGTATGATGGATTGATTATTGGAATTATTATAGGTTATCAATGTATTACTTGAAAAATTTATTTGCTACTTATATTTTTGAAGGGGAAGAAAATTGTTAATTATTGAATACAAATTTATGTGGTATTCTTAGGAAGCAAGTAATTTGTGTAGATAGTAAGCAACAATTGATTGTATTTTTATAGAGAGGGTACATTTTGTCAAGAGGTTGAATAATTAATGGTACATTTAAGGATAAAAATTGTTAAAGGTAATAATGATTAGATGATGGAATTAATAAAGATGAGGCATATTATTTAAATATTGGATGATGGAATTCATAAGAGAAGGCATATGATCTAGATGATGACTAATTATTATTGTTTGTAACCTTTAAGGGAAGGAAACTTTTGTCTAGTAAAAAGATGTATTTGAATGTTTAATTTGTGTTATGAGAAAGAATCTTATTGTTACTTTAGTCATGAGTCTAGAATTGATGTGGTTATGGGAATAGATATATTCATGTTCTTCAGAACAGTCACGAGTCCTGAGACCTTAAATGGTCAAAATCAATTGGATGAATCTTGGACTTGAGCGTTGATTATGTGTCTTGGAGGTCTTAAGCTTGCAGGATAGGTTAGGGTTATAGACACCTTTGTTATCGTAAAGTGATATATTTGATCTTTTAGTATCATAATGTTGTAGTTGATTCATGAAATGAAATGTTGTAGATGAGAATAGATGTGTAATTATTGATGTATGTTTTTCACATGTTACTTGTTCTAACTGTTGATGTTTCAAAAAAAAAAATACCATTATTGTTCTCACTTACATTGGTGTCGTAATGGAGGGGTTGTTATAGCTTATGAAATAGAACTTCCAAGTAACCTTGGAATTTCCCCAATTTTTAATGTATCATATTTGTACCCTTTTAAGGAAACAACAGAAAATTTCACAGATGCTCATGACAGTAACAAAATTCATACCATTGACTGGGAGAATAAACTACCTATAACACAGGGGAAACAGATTGAATCTATCTTAGACAAAAAGGTAGTAAGGAAGACCAGAGACAATGAATACTTTTAGTACTTAGTCGAGAGGAAAGGACAACTAATTGAAGGTGCCATGTGGATGACAACACCAGACATATCTAAGTATGGTACCAGTATTGAAGACATGCTACAACAAGCCCCAAGACAAGTTTTTTCTTCCTCAAGAGTCCGATGCAAGAGAATCTTCTACAACTTAGTCTTTGACCTCTAGAAGGTATGAGGAACCCTGTGAGAGGAAGTTGGTTTCCTCATTGTATTTATTTTATTTATTTTCCAGAATTGTAATAGTCTACATTGTTCACGAATAAGGTAGTTTTTCTATGAATGTGGTAGAGATAGAAGAGTTAGATATGTTAGGAATTTGGTTTGGATATGATACTATATTTTTGGATCATAATCAGTTGTTTTCAGCTAATTAGGGTATTTGTGTAAATTTGGGAAGATACAATCTTGTCTCTAAGGATTAGATTGATCTGATCTCAATTATATTAAAGATTGCATAGAATAGTTGCAGGATTGAATCAAGGAAAGCGTTAAAGCGTTAAAGACCCCAATTGTGCTAGTACAGAAGAAATATGGAACCTGGCAACTCTGCATTGATTACAGGGCTCTGAATAAAATCACAGTCAGAAACTCATACCTGATTCCCCGAATTGACGACCTCCTTGATCAACTCACGGGGAACAAATACTTCAATAAGATTGATCTGAAGTTTGGCTACCACCAGGTCCTGATAGAATAGATAGATGTATGGAAAATTGCCTTCAAGTCAAAGGAAAGCCTTTTTGAATGGTTGTTCATGCCCTTTGGTTTGAAAAATTCTCCAGCTATTTTCATGAGGATGATGGATGATATCCTGCGACCATTCACCAATACTTTTGTAGTGGTGTATCTGGATGACATTCTCATTTACAGCAAGACTTGGGTCAAATACTTGCAGCATATTCAGCAGGTTTTGTACACCCTGCGGCAGCACAAGATATATGTCAACTTGGAAAAATGCTCCTTCGGAATGGACAGGGTCCATTACCTAGGCTACATAATTGATCAACATGGTGTACATGTGAATCTAGCTAAGATCCAATTCATCCGTGACTAGCCAGCCCCAACCACACTCACTGAGCTTCAGAGCCTTGCCAATTTCTACCATAGGTTCGTGTTTGGATTCTCCCGTATTGCATGGGCCCTCAGCCAAATAACCAGGGGTGATGGTAAGGAGAAATTTGCATGGGGTCGGTCCCAACAAAAAGAGTTTGACGATTTGAAGCACCGCTTGTTCTCATCCCCGATACTTTCACTACCAAACCTGCAATAGCCCTTTTAGATCGAGACAGATGCTTTACACTATGCAGTGGGTGTCATTCTCACTCAGCACGACCACCCTGTGGCCTATCATAGTGAGACATTATCAGATGTTGTCTGTAAGTACCCGACTTACAACAAATAAATGTACTCCATTGTGTAAGCCTGCCTCTAGTGGAGACATTACATTCTTGGGAAGGAGACAGTCATCCCCACTAATCATAAGCCACTATAGTTCATGTAGACACAAGGAAAATTGTAGAATTATCTCCATCAAAAGTGGTCCACATACTTGCAGCAATTCCACCTCAACATCAAGTATAAAATAGGAAGCATCAATCGCGTCGATGATTGCCTCAGCAGACCGACAGTCACGACACTCACCACAATGCTAGACTCCTGCGACCATGATATGATGGCGCACGCTCCCTCCAAAACCCGCAGGTCGGAAGGTCCACGTCAACACAGGATCTTTCCCTTTACACTAGCCCGAAGAGCTTTGGAATGGCTCTTCTATTTCCCTTTCGGGAAATCCCGATATAGAAACCCACGTGTAAATCCAATGGCCCTTGTGGCTTGGATCTACGGTCCCACTCCTCCTGAGCTTTAGAACCCTTAGGGATACTTGTCGTATCTCCCCTGCTCCTCCGTGAGATCTGACGGCTCACAGGACTTCGCGAATTCTCTTCAGAGAATTCCGACTGTTCGTTCTTTCTCTGAGAACTCGTCCTCCTATGGTCCGACATCGCTATGCCTTCCTTCGACTCCTTCGAAGGTTCAAATCCTTCTGAACTTTCCCAACTTCGAGTCTTTCAGAAAACTCTTGCACGCACTCCTTGCAGCAGACTTTCAAGCACTTCCAAGTATTGGAATCCTTCGACTCTGCGCACACCTGCAGCAGCAGTCCCTCAATACTTCACTCAGGTCCACAACCCTGAGAGTTCGCTTGGCCTGCGCACTCCTTGCATGGCTCTTGTGCCCAACTTCACTTCTGTGGAAATGAGGACAAAAGCTATCTCTCCTGAGCTTTCAGAGACAAAACCCCTAAACCCCTTGTCGACACACTCCTTGCGGACAATTCAACTGCACTCCTTGTAGGAACTCTTGCTCAGATAGAGAAACAATTGAAACTCATTCCTCCCCTCTTTCCTCTCAGATTTCAAACATTCAACAAGAAATCATTCATACATAGCATAAAAGCAATTGCATGACAGAAAGAGCAAAACATTCATGAGCATAACATTCAAAGATGCATACATAGAGAATATATGAACACCATGAGTCTGAATCACAACCTTCTTGTATTAATTCAGAACTTCTGTACATGGAGTCTGCTACACAACTCTCTGCTTCTCTTCTATGCTCATAATAATCATACAATGTACAATGAGGGTGTCTATATCCCGTTTCCCTCTTGCACTCCAAAACTATCTAATCTAACATTCAATTCTATCTACTTGCATTAACTACTATAAATGCATTCTACCTACTAAGGACGAGAGAAAATCGCTCAAGGTTTGTTTACATTATACAAGTGCACCTCCACTTGATGTTTCATTAATGGTTCAAATATTTCAAAATTTGTGTTGGGCGCTTTTCCAGCTGTCCGTTGTCTTCGCGTTGGCTCGCTTGAGATGCTCCTACATCATACTCCCTCGCTTGAAATTTTTCATGGGCTCCTGTCCATGAGCTCATGCACAGTGTGTCCATGCTTCTAGATCTCCGCTTCATTCTCCCAACTGGCATCTTCAACTGGATGGCCCTTCCACTTGACCAAATATTCAAAGTATTGCTTTCGTCTGGTCTTCTTGCTCACTCTTTTGTCCAGTATGCCCTCCATCTGCGGCTTTTCTACAACTGGCATTTGTTTTTTCCACTGGATCATTGGCTGCTCATTTCCTATCCCTACTTCCTCAGCCTTATATGGGTACAAATCTGAGATATTGAATATTGGAGAAATTCCGATCCCATCGGGTAATTCAATCTCGTAAGCATTCACCCCAAATTTCTTCAAGACCCTACATGGTCCGATTTTTTTCATCTTCAGCTTATTATATGTTCCTCTCGAGAACCTTTATTTTCTTAGATGTGCCAGAATCAAGTCACCAACCTCAAATTGAAGTTGTCTCCTGTGTTGATCTGCTCTGCGCTTATATTCCTGAGATCATCAAAACCCAACGTTTTGACTTTGAACTCCTGCAACAACAAACACTTCCTGCTCAAAGCATCAACAACTTTGTTAGCAGTACCAGAAATATGTTTAATCACAAAAGTGAAATTTTGCATGTACTCAACCCATTTAACATGTCTCTGATTCAACTTTTCTTGTTGAGTCACAAATTGCAATGCATGATTGTCACTATACAGGACAAACTCTTTCGGGATCAAGCAATGCCTCCATTTCTTCAATGCCTGGATAATAGCATAAAACTCCTTATCATAAGTGGAGTATTTCACTTTCGCTTCATTCAGCTTCTCGTTGAATTATGCTATCGGCATGTCTTCCTGACTCAAGACTACCCCTATTGCAAATCCAATTGCATCGCATTTCACTTGAAATGTCTTTTGGAAATCCGGCAACACCAAAACTAGTTGTTTCGTAATCTTCCCCTTCAACAGATTAAAACTTTTCTCAGCCTCTTCTATCCAGTGAAAAGACTTGTGTCTCTTCTTCACTGTGTCCATCATCGGTGCACTAATTCCACTTAAATTCCTGATGAACTTTCGGTAGAAACTAGCCAATCCGTGAAAACTTCTCACCTCAAAGATATTCTTCGGTGATGGTCAATTCTTGATTACCTCCACCTTATCTAGATCCATCCTCAACTCATCTGCAGAAATAACAAACCCCAAATAGATCAGCTATGTATTCATGAATGAGGATTTCTTCATGTTTATCAATAGCTTCTCCTGCTGCAATCTCTGCATCACTGTAGCCAAATGCTTCGGATGCTCTGCCACTGGTTTACTGAAAACTAGTATGTCATCTAAATACACAATGACAAATTTTCCGATGAACTCCCTCAGGACTTCGTTCATCAACCTCATGAAGGTACTTGGTACATTTGTTAAGCCAAACAGCATAACAAGCCATTCATACAACCCTTCGTTGGTTTTGAATGCTGTCTTCCACTCATCACCTTTTCTCATGCGGATTTGGTGATAACCGCTTTTCAAATCAATCTTTGAAAAATAATTTGCTCCACTCAAGCAATCCATCAGATCATCCATCCTTGGCAATGGAAATATGTACCTGATGGTTATCTTGTTAATCACCCTCGAGTCAGTACACATTCTCCAGCCTCCTTCTTTCTTCGAACTGAGTACTGTTGGAATGGCGCACAAACTCAAGCTTTCTCTAACCAAACCTTTGTCCAACAAATCCTGGACTTGTCTTTTGACCTCTTCATTCTCTTGCAGCATCAATATGTACATGGATTTGTTTGGCAAACTGGCTCCTGGTATGATATCAATGTGATGACTCAAACTTCTGATCGGTGGCAACGAACGAGGTAGTTCGTCCACTACTATGTCAGTGAACTCTTCCAGCAGTTCCTGAACCTCTTCTGGTAAATCATCCACCCTTGTGCTGGTCAAAACAATCTTCAGTTTCCTAACCACAATGAATTGTGGTTCTTCCTTCTTCTTAACCTCTATAAGAAGTTCCTTCCCACTCATGAGAAGTAAAATGTTGCTTACTTCCGGTTTCACCTCCTTATCTTTGATTGGAAGCAACATGTGAGTCCTCCCATTCTTCTCTAGGGTGTATGTGTTCATTCTCCCATCATGAATCACATTTATGTCATATTGCCATGGTCTACCCAGCAATAGATGACAAGCATCCATAGGAATGACATCACATAGTATCTTATCATTATATCCTCCTATCTTGAATTCAACTAAACATTGTTTAGTGATAGTTACCTGATGTCCTTTTTGTAGCCACGAAACTCTATATGGGCTTGGATGATCAATCGTCTCCAGCTCTAGCTTTTCTACCATCTCCGTAGAAACGAGATTATCCATGCTACGACTATCCACAATGACCTTGCATACCATGTCCTTGGTTTTGCAAGCGGTCCGGAAAAGTCTGGTCCTTTGGGCTGAACTCTCCACCTCCTTCTCTGGTGTCAAAAGAACTTTTTGCATCATCAGTGATCTTCCACCTTCAGCGTCTTCTGCCTCAACATCTCGCCTCTGTGCTTCGGTGATGTGAGCTTCTCCACTCTCTTTCTTTTTCTCTAGACACTCATAAGACTTGTGCCCATTCTTTCCACATGTGAAGCATGTTATTACTCCACCTCTTCCTCTTCCTCTACCTCTAGTACGAGGAAAAGTATTATTATCAGCATAATCTCCTCTCTGTTCAGTATGTTGCCCTCGTTGTGAGATTCCACCTCTCTCAGTTCAAGTCTGAGGTTTCTTCCAGTCTTCTTTGGGCTTCTGATATTTGTCCTGGGAAACTGATTTTCCTCTGGGCTGACTTCTGCCTCGGCCTCTTTGACCCTGTTTTCGGCTCAGCTTCTCTTCAGCTTTTAGAGCCATCTGATAAGCATCTTCCACCGTTCGGATGGTTACCATTCTCATCTCATCCTGAATATCGTATCTCAGGCCATTCATATATCTGGCTACTTTTTCATCATCGCTTTCCCGATGACCTTCCCTGATGTTCAGCTTGTAGAGTTCTTCAGTGTATTCTTTCACTATCATCAGCTTTTGTCTCAGGTTCTACATTCTCCTGAAGAAAGTAATCTGGTAATCTCTGGGGATGAATTTTTCCTTCAGCATCACGATCATTCTATCCCATCTTTTGATTTTTTGCTTTCCCTTGCAGCGTCTGTCAGTTTGTAGTTCATCCCACCACAAGGTTGCATGTCCTTTCAATCTTGTGACAACATGCTTAAATTTCTTGTCCTCTTCGACATCTTCATAGTCAAAGTATGTGTCTAGAGCTCTAATCCAGTCTAGAATCTCCTCTGCATCCAAGTTTCCCTCATAAACTGGAATGTCCATCTTTTCTCTTGCACCCATTCTTGCAATAGCTCTGATCAAACATTCGTTTGCTGCATCTTCGGCTGCAACTTCTTCTTCATGTTCAGCCTCAATTTCACTCTCGGAATCACTGAGATCCCCAGCACTGACTACGCGTCTCTGTGTTGTCTCCATGTCTTCGAGTCTAGCTCATAGATCATGCATTTCTTTCTCCATGGCTAGATTAGTCATCTTCCTACCTCTCCTTCTCTGCATTTCCCTCTCCTCTAGTGGATCGGATGTTTGCATGTCCCTTCTCCTTGGCGGCATGGTGAATTTTCTTTTCTCTGCTACATAAAGAAAAGAACCTTTCTATGCTCTGATACCAGAAATGATGGCGCACGCTCCCTCCACAACCCACAGGTCGGAAGGTCCACGTCAACACAGGTTCTTTCCCTTTACACTATCTCGAAGAGCTTTGAAATGGCTCTTCTATTTCCCTTTCGGGAAACTTGCACCCACAATCAACTTCAGAAATTCCCCCTTTTGCTTCGGGAAATCGGACTTCGCCCTTTCGCGGATCCGTTGGTCACGCGATTGTCCTTCAAATCTCCAAAACCCAAAGATAGTCAATGTTCACCATTACGTTTTCTCTTTCGGACTCTTCCTTGTCATGATTTCAGCGGTCGTGGTGTCCAACAACTTGTTCTTGCGATTCTCGAAACCCGATGTTCCAAAATTCTAACACGCTCACAAGGTTGACTTTTCAACGCCCCTTTACTCCGTCAGGACTCCGGACTTCGTGATATCGTGAATCCTAATGCAAATAATTCGGAACTTCACTCCACGAAACTCTGAAATGATCGACAGAGTTTGACTCTGTGTCAATGGTGCACCACCTGTCCACTCGCTAACTCCTCTGTGGCCCACACAAATCCTTTTAGCTTTTCGAGACTTCGCGGTTCGGAATATCGTGATTCCCGTTGCAAAGATTTTTGGAACTTCAACCTACTAAATCCCGAGATAGAAACCCACGTGTAAATCCAACGACCCTTGTGGCTTGGATCTACGGTCCCACTCCTCCTGAGCTTTAGAACCCTTAGGTATACTCGTCGTATCTCCCCTGCTCCTCCGTGAGATCTGACAACTCACGGGACTTCGCGAATTCTCTTCGGAGAATTCCGACCATCCATTCTTTCTCTGAGAACTCGTCCTCTTGTGGTCCAACATCGCTATGCCTTCCTTCGACTCCTTCGAAGGTTTAAATCCTTATGAACTTTCCCAACTCTGAGTCTTTCAGAAAACTCTTGCACGCACTCCTTGCGGCAGACTTTCAAGCACTTCCAAGTGTTGGAATCCTTCGACTCTGCGCACACCTACAACAACAGTGCCTCAATACTTCACTCAGGTCCACAACCCTGAGACTTTGCTTGGCCTGCGCACTCCTTGCATAGCTCTTGTTCCCAACTGCACTTCTGTGGAAATGAGGACAAAAGCTATCTCTCCTAAGATTTCAGAGACAAAACCCCTGAACCCCTTGTCGATTCACTCTTTGCGGACAATTCAACTGCACTCCTTGCAGAAACTCTTGCTCAGATAGAGAAACAATTGAAACTCATTCCTCCCCTCTTTCCTCTCAGATTTAAAACATTCAACAAGAAATCATTCATACATAGCATAAAAGCAATTGCATGACAGAAAGAGAAAAACATTCATGAGCATAACATTCAAAGATGCATACACAGAGAATATATGAACACCATGAGTCTGAATCACAACCTTCTTGTATTAATTCAGAACTTCTGTACATGGAGTCTGCTACACAGCTCTCTGCTTCTCTTCTATGCTCATAATAATCATACAATATACAATGAGGGTGTCTATATCCCGTTTCCCTCTTGCGCTCCAAAACTGTCTAATCTAACATTCAATTCTATCTACTTGCATTAACTACTATAAATGCCTTCTACCTACTAAGGACGAGAGAAAATCGCTCAAGGTCCATTTACATTATACAAGTGCGCCTCCACTTGATGTTTCATTAATGATTCAAATATTTCAAAATTTGTGTTGGGTGCTTTTCCAGCTGTCCGTTGTCTCCGCGATGGCTCGCTTGAGATACTCCTGCATCATACCTCTGGATGGCCCCAACTCTATGAGACAGACCTGGACTTCGCCACCACCTACCAAATGTTGGGTGCAAACGCAGTTGTCTATAATTTTCATCTTCAGGATAGGTTGTTGTGTCATCTGGGCCATATATGTGTTCCATCAAGAGAGCGAGTGAAGCTGATTTGGGAATCCCACTATAGTTGGGTGGCAGGACACTTCGGTGTCGAAAATACAATGGATATTCTACAGAAACATTTCTACTAGGTGAAACTTCGACTGGAGGTCAACAAGTATATCAGGTCCTGCACTGCTTACACTATTTCCAAACTGACCACTAAGAAACAAGGCATGTACACCCCTCTTCCTACTCCTAACAGGCCATGGGAATCCATCTCAATGGACTACATGTCGGGCCTCTTGTCCACCAAGCGGGGAAATGACTGTGTTTTTGTAGTTGTTGATCACTTTTCTAAGATGGCGATTCTGGTTGCATGCAAGAAGAACATCACAATAGAGTCCATTGCCAAGCTCTTCTTTGAACAAGTCTGGGTACATTTTGGAATCCCACAAACCATTTTCTTAGATTGGGACAGTCGATTTCTTAGCACATTCTGGTCAAGCCTCTGGTTAATGTCGGGCACCAAACTCACCAAATCCACGGCCTTCCACCCCCAGACAGATGGCCAAACTAAGGTCATAACTCAAATGATTGTGCATATCCTTCGCATGTATAATTCAAAGAACCCTCGCACATGGGATGAGATCCTTCCCTATGTCCAACATAGCTACAACTAATCCCTTCATATATCAACCAATGACAACCCCTTTCAGGTGGGGTTGGGATTCCAAACATTGGGTTCCATAGATGTTGCACTTCCCCTTGCGGTCACCTCGACCGACTCATCTCCTGCTTCAACTGAAGCTGAGAAAGCCACCTAGTTCATTGAGCAGATCTGGCACATCCACCAACAGGTTCAGGATATCCTACAGAAGTCCAATGACAAGTACAATCAGCACCATGATCAACATCGGGTGCCACATAAGTTTCATGTGGGTGACAAAGTTTGGTTGCACTTTTAGAAAGAATGCCTTACCGGACCCCATCTAAAGCTTCGCCCACTCTGTTATGGGTCGTACACGATCACCAAGGCCATGGGGGATAATTATTTTGAGCTCAACATTCCTCCTTTCCTTGGCCTGCACCCAGTGTTCAACGTGGATCTCCTTTGCCCTTATTTCCCACCATTATTGGACACCTCAGACGTAGCAGAGTAGCTGACACCAACAGAGGTCAAACCCGACTGCATACAATAGGAATCCAGTGATAAAATTGTGGACACACAGATCAAGGGAACTCGACAGCACAGGATCCAGCTTTATCGAGTTGTCAAAGCAGGGAAGCTCCTGCACCAAGGCAATTGGCTCACCCGGGGCCAAATTCAGCAGAAATTTCCTCATCTAATGGGGGAACTCAAAAAAACGGAGAAAATTTCATCCTAAGGAGGGAGGATTGATCCAGGTGGATATTGGTGTCCACCCACCTTTTCCAACTGGCTCAAAACAGTTTTCTGGCAATTTTGGCAATTTACTAGTTTTAGCAGTTTTAACTTCCGGGGCCATTTTCACGGCCTAAATGAAGGTTTTTTAGGAAATATCTTCTCAATTATATCCAAAGGCATTATTGAGCCCCCAAAATGAATCTTCTCAACGATATCTTTCCAACGGGCTATCATATGCCTAAAATGGAGATCGTATGCAAAAGTTACGACCAAGGGAAGTTGATGTACTAACTTACCCAGACGGGGCCCACATGACTTTTGGCGCTTCATCTCCTAGGGTTAGGTTTTTGGATGTCTAGGGTTTGTGGCATTCCTTTTTATTGTA
Organism: Picea sitchensis; assembly: GCA_010110895.2. NCBI lineage: Eukaryota > Viridiplantae > Streptophyta > Pinopsida > Pinales > Pinaceae > Picea > Picea sitchensis. The sequence goes on from SNQJ01S0031379.1 coordinate 110,064, forward strand.
AAAATGCCTTCAGAGCCTCATTGTAATCATCTTCTTGTGAATGAGCGCAGTCGTCACATCTCTTCTTAGAGATAAGCCGCCACCATTCTGGCAAGCTTGTTTCCGCTGCATTTTATAGTTTTAGCGTATTTCCTTATTGAATAGAAAACCAGTTTTACTGTATATCTGTTATTTTTTGTTAAGAACCTGTTAATAATCTGTAGTCATTTCATTTTTCTCATAAAATCTGGATCAATATATCCAGCCTAGTCTGCATCCACAAAGTCATTATGTCCAACACTTTGTCCAAACCTAGTCTTCCTTGGTAGCACAATCCATAGCTACTAGTACCATGCAAATACCTGAAAACTCTCTTTACTGATGTCCAATGCTCCTTCCTTGATTTTGACATATAGCTTCTCAAAAATCCCACTACATGTGCAATGTTTGGTCTAGTACATACCATTACATACATCAAACTACCAACTGCACTCGCATATGGAGCATGTCCTCCTCGTATTTATGTGTCTTGGGACACTGATCTGCAGATAACTTTACACCTACAGGATAGGGAACCTGACCAGTTTACATTCATGCATATTAAACCTATGCAATATTGTCTCGACATATTTTCTCTGATTTAACTACAGTTTCTTGTTTTTCCGATATCTTTTAATTATCATGCCCAAAATGAAATTTGCAGCACCAAGATCCTTCATGTCAAATTTAGAGGACAACTGCGTTTTCACATCCTATATAATATCCTTGTTGTTTCCTATCAACAATATGTCATCCACATACAAGACCAAATAAATCAAATGATCACCAATTAATTTAAAATACACACAATGATCCTCTTTGCTTCTTGTGAAGCCAAGTCCCATCATATAAGTATCAAATTTTTGTTACCACATCCTTGGTGATTTTTTAAACCATACAGGGACTTTTTCAGCTTGCATACCAACTCCTTATTTCCCTCCACAACAAATCCTTCTGGTTGCTTCATGTAGATTTCTTCTTACAGATCCCCATGTAGGAATGTTGTCTTCACATCCATTTGCTCTACTTCAAAATCAAATGCAGCAGCAACAGATAACATAAATATAATAGAATTTAACTTGGAAATAGGAGAAAAAATATCACCAAAATCAATTCCCTCAACCTAGGAATAACCTTTCTCTACTAATCGAGCTTTGTATTTCTCCACTTTTCCTTCTGCATTTAGCTTCTTTTTAAATACCCATTTTCTACCAATGGGATTTATTTCAATTGAAAAATCCACTAGATCCTAATCCTCATTCTTATCCATGGTTGTCATTTCTTCAACCATGTCCTTTTTCTAGAGTTTTCCATCCTCTGAATACACTGCCTCACTAACCATTCTAGGATCATCATCAATAATAGACAAAGAAAAATTTCAGTGGAAACCAGATGGTGTATACCTTTTCGGTAGCATTTTTTCCCACATCGATCTCCTCAATATTGAAGTATGAGTCTAATTCATCTTCTTATTCTTGTTCTTCTGTAGAGTCTAATTCATCATCCTTTGCCTCAAACTCTATTTTATTTGTCTCTTCCTTACTTGGTAGGACTTCATGTTTGACAATATCCTTCATTTCTCTAAATACCACATCTCGGCTATACACAACCTTCTTAGTTTTTGGGTTCCAAGGCTTATAAACTTTGAGACCATATTTATACCCAATAAAGATACACTTTTCAGACTTCTTATCTAGCTTACTCTTGTATTCCTTTGGAACATGAACATAGGCCTCATAGCCAAATACATTGAGATGTGTGAGAGAGGGTTTCTTACCACTCCATACCTCGTGTTGAGTCTTTTCATCCAATATTGATGAGGGTGATCGATTGACCAAGTAACATGGAGTACCCACTGCCTCTGCCCAGAATTCTTTCCCTAACCCGGCACCACTAAGCATGCACCTTGCTTTTTCCATCAGCGTCATGTTCATCCTTTCTACAACTCTAATCTTCTAAGGTGTATAAGGAGTAGTCTTGTACCTTTCTATGCTTCACTTCTTACAGAATTATTCAAATTCATTCCCACATAACTCTCCACCATTATCCATACTCGGCACCTTAATTATTTTCTCTGTGTGATTCTCAACAAGAGCCCTAAACTCTTTAAACCTATCAAAGACTTCATATTTCTTCCAAAGGAAATATATCCAAGTATTCCTCAAGAATTCATTTATAAACGAGGCATAGTATGCATATTTTCCCAATGATGGAACCTTCACAGGTCCAACACATCATTGTGCACTAGATGTAAAATTCCTTCTGGCCTCGTTGCACCAGAGGGGAATCTTACTCAATTCTTCTTCCCATATACACAATTTTCACATAAATCAAAATCCATGGAGAATTTATATATACCTTCAAACATACATTTACCATGTAGTAGTCAAATACCCTTCTCTCCAATATGCCCCAATCTTTGATGCCACAGCATAACCTTTTCTCTGGAGACTGTAGGAGTGTTTTCTTCTTCTGCTCCAATATCAGGAACAATGGAACTATTACACCAATTACTAATAGTTCTTCCTTCTAGCTTATACATATTTCCAATCTGAACTCCCTTCAGCAACACCATTTCTCCTTGAACTATCCTGCAGGTTTCTTTTTCAAATACTCTTTTTACCCCTGCATCGTTCATTTTTCTTACAAAAAAGAAATATCTATCCAATCCTGGGATGTGCAGAATACCATGCAATGTTCTAATCCTTCCATATATGAGCCTCAAATTGATTGTTCCTCATTTTATGATCCTAGTTGTCGAGACATCACATAGGAAAACATTACCTCCATTATACCTTTCATATTCACATAACCACTCCATGTGGGGAGTCATATGAAACGATGCACCCGAGTCAACCAGCCATGCCTCACGATCTGCATGTGTGCTTAAAGAATAAAATTACACATCCCCTCCTTCTTACTTGGAGGTATTTTATTCCATAGAGGTATCACCTTCATATCCCTTCACTTTCTCAAAAGTTTTGGATCTGCATTGTGTTGGATTACTGAGAGGGGGGATGAATCAGTAATAGAGAAATTCAATCCTTTTTAACCATAAAATGAAAGTGTTATATCAATGTATAATTATTATCCAATAGTTGCAGAGTAAATAAACAATGAAAAAATGAGCAATCATACACATACACAGTACACCAATGTTTTTACGTGGAAACCCAAAGTGGGAGAAAACCACAAAATGATTTTTCTTCTATGTCTTTAAGAATTACATTCATTGGAAGCACTAACTTCCTTTTTTTTCCAGCTGCAAATGGGAGGCTCCAACCCCCTATTTTCTTAGACTACAACCTGAGGGGAGCTCCAACTCCCCAATTTTTTGGCTACAACCAGAAGGAGGCTACAACCCCCTATATTCTTTGGCTACAACCGGAAGGTGGCTACAACCACCTGTCTGTGCCCCGTCCAACCACCTTGATGTAGAAGTAGAATGATGGAACCACTATCACACTATCACTGTGAGATATACTGTTGTAAACTTGTACCAATCAACATGTACCATAAACAAGTGCATCAACCATGCACCAACCTATACCAAACATCCTGTAATCATCTTGTACCATAAACAAGTGCATAAACCATGCACCAACCTGTACCTCGACATGTACCATCAACGAGTGCATCAACCATGCACCAAATATGTACCAATCATGCATCAAATACACATAAACTATGACTCATCAATATGTACCAACATCATCAACTATACACCTCATGTATG
>SNQJ01S0031379.1:116405-140519 GCA_010110895.2 Picea sitchensis
AGCGCATTCAATAATTTCACCTATGCTCCCCGCAATGATTCCCTACCACCGATTTCCCTTCTCAAATCGACGGCCCTAATTTACTTCGGTTTTCCAGCCTTCGGAAATCTCAACTTCTCGTGCTCCGCAAGTTCCTTTTTCTAATCCCCTTCTTCGCATGTGTCCTCGGGCTATGACCTCACATGACCATGCGATTGTGGGTGCCCTCAATGTTTTAAAGTTCACGCAAATCTTGTCCCAGAAATGCTACAGGATCGTTGATCTCCCGATCTTGACGATATTGTCTGAACTAACGAATCAGATCTCCCCTTTTCAAATCTACAGACCAAATCTTCCCCTCATGAATCAACAGATGTGATTGATTCCGGCTTTCTAGCCTTCGGGATTTTCAGTTCTCAAACTTTGCTTTTCCCTGTATGGAAATCTTCTGGAGTGGAAGATCTATCGACACTTTTCCTCCTTTAAATCTACAGCCATGATCTTCTCCACGAATCTGGCCTTTGGGAATCTCAACTCTCAAACCCTCGCTACCTATGACTAGTTATCTTTCAGAGTGGAAGATATGCTGACACATATTCTCCCCAATCAATGATTGTGCTCCCGATTCGAGACTTCGACCTCCTCAACCAGATCAACGGTCCTATGACTCCCTTCTCTATCAATGATCAAGATCTTCTCTGGGTATTCAAAATTTTACCCCTCCACTTTCTTCCATAGTTCCAGATCTGGCGCCCTGTGTCCACCTTCACATCAATGGCTCACGTCGCTTCAGATTTCTGGGCTTCGAAAATCTCAAATCTCAACTCTCACCTTCCTCCAATGGATTTTATCTGGAGTTGATAATATACTGATGCGTGTCTCCCCTGGATCAATGGCTATGATCCCTTCGCATCTCCCTTGATCTGAAGACCATGATTTACTTCCAAGCTTTACCCGGAGTTCAAAAATTTATGCCACGTATCCTCTTAATATGACGACTATGAATTTCTTCATGACTTTACCCAAGGTCCACAGATTCACACCATGTCTCCTCTTAATCAGACGATCCATATTCAGATGGCTATTGAAGGCCATGGGCATGGTCATAGGGAAGACCGTAGGCAGAAAAAAAAATCTAGAGATGGATCTGGAACTCATTGAGATAAGGGAAAGAATAGAGGAACTTGCACTACGAGTGCAGCAGAATGCAAAGACGCATTGGGTGTATGAATGGCCTCTGAGGAGAAAAGCAAAGTGGCCAGTCAAGAAATTTTTTTCCAGAAGACAACAAAGGCTATTGAGGAGGTGGCCGAGGTATGTGAAAATCCTCAGGGCCACAGAGGAGATGGTTCATGCCTGTGAACTAGAAGTTGGGAGAAATCTTAGTGATGATGAAGAGGAGAGATTGAGCAGAGATCTCATAGACTGCCAAGTGGGCAGAGATGGACTTTCAAATTTCCAGGTGGGCAATAGAAAGAGATCTAGTGAAGGTCTCGTATACTGCCAGGAGGGCAGTGATGAAAGTTCAAATTGCCAGGAGGGCACTGAGATGGGATCGACTGATCTCATAGACTACCAGGTGAGCAGAGGAAGAGGAGAAACACCATATTGCCAGGTGGGAAAGGGAGAGCATATGAACTCAAAGGTGAGTTCATATCAGCAAGAGGAATTGACAGAGAAGGAAGGTCAGAAGAGCATTATGATGATTAGAGTGATAAGAGTAACCATACCAAGCAACTGAGTGGAGGTCAATGCACAAGATGAAGGTGCAGTAGAGGAGGAAGGAAAACCAGTTGTGACTGTTAGGGAGAAATAAGAACTGGAGTAGACATCAAAATCCGCCCCAGTAGAAGAAGAGCATTCAGTAGAAATGCATGAAATTTTTAGTCAAGAGGCTGAACAGGGGATAACTATAGCACTGGAAGTTGTAGCAGAATAAGAGCATGCAGATAAGATGCTCACTCCATGGGAGATGGAGTTGGAGATGTTGGAGGATTGGTTGAACCATCTAGAGCTAGTAGATGACTGCCACGAGAAGACAGACATGCAGATGATAGAAAGGAGCATTCCGAGGAATCGCTCAGAATTTTCAGCCAAGGAGTTGAACAGATGATAATTGCAGTGCCGAGGCATGCAGCAAAAGATGAAGGAAAATTCCAGTTTAAGGAGCAGCTGGAGGAAGCTGGAATTCAACCAGTGCAAGGAAAATGGAAGAAGCAAGTCTATCAGAGAAGGGGACTGAACAGTAGGTCAGTCAAGAAGATAAGACTGCAAAGCTAAATTTTGCAGTAGGGTGGAAAATTGAGGCCAGAGAGGAAGAAGATAGTTTGGGGGATCGGGATGATCTACCCATTTGCATGGAAGAAGTGCAGTGGAGTAGGCTGCAAAAGGAGAGCCAGCCCAGGGATCATTTGGATGAGATAATTGATGAGATCAGAAATTTGATGATCATATCAAAAGAAGCGGTCAACAAAGGGAAGTTGAGCAGAGGAAAACTTGCCATAGCCTCAGGGCAACAGATGCAGTAGCAGCAACGAAGAAGTGGAGCAGATGGACAGCTCCAAAGAACTGTTTGGGATCCAGGTGGATTTCAACAACGATGTTGGGAAGCTCATGAGTAGGAGCTCATTATTTTTTGCAGATGAGGAGTACGATGCATGAGCATCACTGCATGTCATCAAGCGTCAGCTAGCCAGCACACCCAGCACGCGTTCAATGGAGATGAGAGGCGTATCCCTCTCACTTTCAAATTTCAAATTTGAATTTAATGTATTAAATGTTGTAAGGATGGTAGAGCCAAAATCCATCCATGTGCGCAGGCTTTAGATAAATTTTGCCTTAAATGGTTGTAAGGCTGAGATATAGATCTGATTCGGACTAGACAGCCATTCAATGTAATTGAATGCAAATTAATGAGAGTTGGTGAGATGGAGGGAAGAGCTCAATGATCCCCTCTTTGTAAAAAGATCTTCTTTGTATCTAGATTTAGTGGAGAGTAGAGAGTAGAACGGAGAATGGAGAGGAGAGGAAGTCATGACGCTGTTGAAGTCCAAGCTCACATTATAAAGAGGCATTTCATATTAATACAATCATAGCAGTTTTTCCTACATGTTGTTGTTCATGTGTTTGTGAGTTCATGAATGAATGTCTTTATGTGTTGATGATATGTTGTAGATGTATCATTATATTTTCATTTACAGGGATAGACATAATCTATTGTCTCTGAGTTCTTTGATTCTAGGTTTGGATTCTTTGTGGTTTCATGCAAGAGTGCATGATAGAGTACTGCGGTCTCTGGAAACCAGTGCAGAAGTGCACTTTTGAATTCGTTGGAATTTTAGACAAAGATGTGCCAAGAGGGCGCACCAGCTAAATTCATTGACTCAAGGAGGAAGCCTCAAGGTTGTTGAACACCTTGAAGGAGAAACAGTGCAGAGGAGATCACAGAGAGGAGAAGCAGAATTGTTCAGAATTATGTAAAGGCTCTGCCAGGAGGGCATTGAGAAAATGCATAGGATGCATTGAGGAGAACTCTATTTTGAGTTCAGTGAGATGACAGAGTCATTGAGGATTATGGAGAACTCTGCCAGTTGGCCATTGAGAAAGTGCATAGAGTGCATAGAAGAACTCTATTCTGAGTTCTAAGAAGAAGGAGAAGTGTCACAGGAAAGATGCTCACAGAGTTGTTGACTACTCTGCAAACTCGGCAAGTGTACTTGAGTAGAAGTCACCAAGAGGGAACTTCTTAACCCTTTGTGCAAAGGAGGAAAACAAAGTTACTGAAGACTCTACGTTGGAGGAACAATGCTTTGGAGCATAAGTTTCGCAAAAGCTCAGAAGGAAGAAGAGTGCCCTTATGTGCAATATTCCAACAGGAAGGAGCAAGAGAGGCCGAGACACTTCGAGGTCAGAGCCATAGATAATCTCAGAAGAGATAGAACCATTTCATGCAAAGGTCCTGCAAGAGGTTGCAGAGTTCGAAGGAACCTTTGAGGTTTAGAGAAATAAATCTCAGGAGGAAGAACGCCTCTTAGAATACAGGCGGGAGTCAAGGTTATAGGCTTCGCAACAGAGATAAAGGCTGAGGCCTTTTGGAGCAAGAAACCTTCCAAGGGGAAGGGTAAGAATGCATGCTCAGGAAGGAGTAATAGCTACCATTGGATCAGTAGTGCAGATAATCGTTGATCACAGAATCAGGGAAAACTACGTGGAGGTTAAACCCGTAGAGGTGGCATAGAGGAGCTGGGATGGACAGCGGGAACACTTCGTGGAGGAGACTCGAAGATCTGAGAGCCATCGGATCTTGCAAAGGAGTAAGGGGGTTAATGCGAGTCCCTTTACAATCACCCATAACCTCAGGAGAGATAGGGGTCGTTGGATCCAATCCAACGAGAGTCGTTTGATCTTGTGCGAATTCACATTTCGGGAATTCGGGGATTGGCGCGAAAAGAGATTTTGGAGTCACTTCATCGTGAACTCCCGGTTCGCAAAATCTCGAAAATATATGAGCCATTTCAGGAATTCAGGGATTCAAAAACTGGGAGATCGAGAGGTGAAGAGTTGCCAAAATCGCGAAGGGAGAATTTGCGAAAGGACCAGGACCGTCCATCGAGGAGGACACGTGGCAAGCGGTCAAGGTTTCAGTGAAATCTCCGAAAGGATGTGGGTTGTCGATCTAGTTGGATCATAACCATTGGTTCAAGAGGGATATCGATTGTTGATCTCTCAGCAAAGATATTTCGGCATTTTGGGAACCGGGGATTCGAAAGACAGAGAACAAGGGGAACGCTTGCATCGCGGTTTCCCAAATCATGAAAGCTGGTAGCGCTTTGTCGTGGACCATCATTTCATCATTTCAGGACCTGGATGTTTGAGAGGCCAGGAGTCAGGAGATGTGGGGTCCTAACTCGCGATATCGAGAAATCCTGAAAGCATTCGGAGGAATAGCACCCCTTTTCGGCATTTCGGCATTTTGGGGTTCAGAAAGTAGAGGAGGCAGTGGTTTGGGTCGCTGCATTTCAAACTCCCAGTTACCAAAATCTTGATACAGTCAAGACTATTGGGTCGAGGGAGAACTCTATTTTAGGTTCAGTGAGAAGGAGGTGAAGACTCATGCCTGGTGCACGTTGTGTGCAGGTGGGGTTTTTCGTGAAGGACCTATGGATCAAATTTGTGAGGTTCCAATAGGGATCCGAGGGAACCGCTTCGGCTCGAGGAGAATTTAGAATGATCCTGTGCAGATCTCAGACAGAGGGTCAGGGGTCTGCGTCAGTTGTGGTATCAGAGCTTGATTTTGTCTGTATATTGCAGGCAGAGGGAACTAGAGGAAAAGGGAGACAGAGTGTTAAAATTCTGTGATGATTGTTGCAAGGTGTGCAGTAGTCAATAGAAAGTCAGGAGGATTGTAGGAAAGGCTGGAAGCACTCACGATTGCAGAGTGACAGCAATAAGTTTGCCATGAGGACAGACAAGAATAGGAAGATGGCTACGGAAGGCCATGGGCATGGTCATGGGGAAGACCACAGGTAGAAACAAAATCCAAAGATGGATCTGGAACTCGCTGAGATAAGGGCGAGAATGGAGGAACTTGCACTGCGGGTGCAGCAGAATGCAAAGACGCATTGGGTGTATGAATGGCCTCTGAGGAGGAAAGCAAAGTGGCCAGTCAAGAAATTGTTTGCCAGAAGACAACAAAGGTTGTTGAGGAGGTGGTTGAGGCATGTGAAAAGCCTCACAGCCACAGAGGAGATGGTTCATGCCTGTGAACTAGAAACTGGGAGAAATATCAATGATGATGAAGAGGAGAGATCGAGAAGATATCTCATAGACTTCCAAGTGGGAAGAGATGGACTTTCAAATTTCTAGGTGGGCAATAGAAAGAGATCTAGTGAAGGCCTCGTGTACTGCTAGGAGGGCGGTGCTGAAAGTTCAAATTGCCAGGAGGGCACTGAGATGGGATCAGTTGATCTCATAGACTTCCAGGTGAGCAGAGGAAGAGGAGAAACTCCATATTTCCAGGTGGGCAAGGGAGAGAAGATGAACTCAGAGGTGAGTTCATATCAGCAAGAGGAGTTGACAGAGAAGGAAGGTCAGAAGAGCATTCTGATGATTGGAGGGATAAGAGTATCCATACCAAGCAACCAAGTGGAGGCCAATGCACAAGATGAAGGTGTAGAAGAGGAAGAAGGACAGCCAGTTGTGACTATCAGGGAGAAAGAAGAACCAGAGCAGACATCAAAATCTGCACCAGCAAAAGAAGAGCATTCAACAGAAATGCTTGAAATTTTTAGTCAAGAGGTTGAACAGGGGATAACTACAGCACTGGAAGCTATAGCAGAAGAAGAGAATGTAGATAAGATTCTCACTCTATGGGAGATGGAGTTGGAGATGCTAGAGGATTGGTTGAACCATCTAGAGCCAGTAAATGACTTCCACGAGGAGACAGTCATGTAGATGATAGCAAAGGAGCATTCTGAGGAATCTCTCAGAATTTTCAGCCAGGGAGCTGAACAGATGATAACTGCAGTTTCGAGGCATGCAGTAGAAGATGAAGGAAAATTCCAGTTTAAGGAGCAACTGGAGGAAGTTGGAATTCAACCAGCGCAAGGGAAAATGGCAGAAGCAAGTCTGTTAGAGAAGGGGACTGAACAGCAGGTCAGTCAATAAGATAAGACTACAGAGCTAAATTTTGCAGCAGGGTGGCAAGTTGAGGCCATAGAGGAAGAATATAGTCTGGGTGATCGAGATGATCTACAAATTTGTAAGGAAGAAGTGCAGTGGAGCAGGCTGCAAAAGGAGAGACATCCCAGGGAGTAGCTGGATGAGATAATTGAGGAGATCATAAAGTTGATGATCATATCAGCAAAAGCGGTCAGCAAAGGGAAGTTGAGAAGAGGAAAACTTGTCATATTCGTAGGGCAACAGATGCAGTAGCAGCAGCGAAGCAGTGGAGCAGATAGACAGCTCCAGAGAACTGTTTGGGATACAGGTGGATTTCAACAATGGTGCTAGGAAGCTCATGAGTAGGAGCTCATGATTTTTTGCAGATGAGGAGTAAGATGCAGGAGCATCACTTCACGTCATCAAACGCCATCTAGCCAGCACACCCGGCACGTGTTCAATGGAGAGGAGAGGCGCAACCCTCTCACTTTCAAATTTCAAATTTGAATTTAACGTATTAAATGTTGTAAGGCTAGTAGAGCCAAAATCCATGCATGTGCACAGGATTTAGATAAAGTTTGCCTTAAATGGTTGTAAGGCTGAGATCTAGATCCGATTCGGACTAGATATCCATTCAATGTAATTGAATGTAAATTAATGAGAGTTGGTGAGATGGAGGGAAGAGCTCGAGGAGCCCCTCTTTGTAAAAAGATCTTCTTTGTATCTAGATTTAGTGGAGAGTAGAGAGTAGAATGGAGAACAGAGAGGAGAGGAAGTCGTGACTCTGTTGAAGTCCGAGCTCATATTGTAAAGAGGCATTTCTTATTAATACAATCATAGCATTTTTTCCTGCATGTTGTTGTTCATGTGTTTGTGAGTTCATGAATGAATGTCTTTATGTGTTGATGATATGCTGTAGATGTATGAGTAGATTTTCATTTGCAGGGATAGACAGAATTTACTGTCTTTGAGTTCTTTGGTTCCAGGTTTGGATTCTTTGTGGTTTCATGAAAGAGTGCATGACAGAGTACTACAGTCTCTGGAAACTAATGCAGGAGTGAACTTCTGAATTCTATGGAATTTCAGAAAAAGACGTGCCAGGAGGGCACACCAACTAAATTCATTGACTCAAGGAGGAAGCCTCAAGGTTGTTGAACACCTTGAAGGAGAAACGGTGCAGAGGAGAGCACAGAGAGGAGAAGCAGAATTTTTTAGAATTCTGTAAAGGCTCTGGCAGGAGGGCATTGAGCAAATGCATAGGATGTATTGAGGAGAACTCTATTTTGAGTTTAGTGAGAAGACAGAGTCACTGGGGATTCTGGAGAACTCTGCCAGGTGGGCATTGAGAAATTGCATAGAGTGCATAGAAGAACTCTATTCTGAGTTCTGAGAAGAAGGAGAAGTGTCACAGGAAAGACGCTCACAGAGTTGTTGAATCCTCTACAGACTCAGCAAGTGTACTTGAGTAGAAGTCGCCAGGATAGAACTTCTTAACCCTTTGTGCAAAGGAGGAAGACAAAGTTACTGAAGAATCTGCATTGGAGGAACAGTTATTTGGAGCATAAGGTTCACAAAATCTTCGAAGGAAGAAGAGTTCTCTTACATGCAATATTCCAACAGGAAGGAGCAAGACAGGCTGAGACACTTCAAGGTCAGAGCCACAGATAAGCTCAAAAGAGATAGCACCATTTCATGCAAAGGTCCTGCAAGAGGTTGTATAGTTTGAAGGAACCTTTGAGGTTCAGAGAAATAAATCTCAGGAGGAGGAACACCTCTTAGAATACAGGCGGGAGCCGAGGTTACAGGATTCACAACAGAGACAAAGGCCAAGGCATTTTGGAGCAAGAAACCTTCCAAGGGGAAGGGTAGGAGTGCATGCTCAGGAAGGAATAACAACTACCATTGGATCAGTAGTGAAAATAACCGTTGATCACAGGATCAGGGAAAACTACGCGGAGTTAAAACCCATAGAGGTGGCGTAGAGGAGCTGGGATGGACGGCGGGAACACTTCGTGGAGGAGCACCGAAGATCCGAGACCCATAAGATCTTGAAAAGGAATAAGGCAGTTAAGGAGAGTCCCTTTACAATCACCCATAAGATCAGGAGAGATAGGGGTCATTGGATCCAGTCCAACGAGAGTCGTCGGATCTTGTGCAAATTCACATTTCAGGAATTCGTGGATTGGCACGACAAGAGATTTTGAAGTCACTGCATCGAGAACTCCCAGTTCGAAAAATCTCAAAAATATCTGAGACATTTCGGAAATTCAGGGATTCGGACACCGAGAGATCGAGATGTGAAGAGTCACCAAAATCGCGAAGGGAGAATTCACGAAAGGACCATGACCGTCCATCGAGGAGGACACATCGTGAGCAGTCAAGGTTTCGGGGAAATCTCCGAAAGGATGTGGGTCGTCAATCCAATGGGATTGTAACCATTGGTTCAAGAGGGATATGGACTATTGATCTCTCAGCAAAGAGATTTTGGCATTTCGGGAACCAGGGATTCGAAAGACAGAGAACAGGGGGAACGCTTGCATCGCAGTTTCCTAAATTGTTAAAGCTGGTACTGCTTTTTCATGGACCGTCATTTTGGCATTTTAGGACCTGGGTGTTTGAGAGCCTAGGAGTCGAGAGACATGGAGTCCCGACTCGCGATATCAGAAAATCCTGAAAGAATTCAGAGCAATAGCACCCCTTTTCAGCATTTCAGTATTCCAGGGTTCGAAAAGTAGAGGAGGAAGTGTTTTGGGTCGCTGCATTTCAAACTCTCGATTACGTAAATCCTGATACAGTCAAGACCATTGGGTCGAGGGAGAACTCTATTTCAGTTTCAGTGAGAAGGAGGTGAAGACTCACGCCTGGTGCACATTGTGTGCAGGTGGGGTTTTTTGTGAAGGACCTATGGATCGAATTCGTGAGGTTCCAATAGGGATCTGAGGGAGCCACTTCGGCTCGAGGAGAATTTAGAACGATCCTGTGTGGATCTCGAATAGAGGGTCGAGGGTCTGCATCAGTGATTCTCTTGCATCATACTCCATTGTTGGGAAAATCATGAGCTCGTGCTCATGAACTCCTCTGTTCTATTTTTGAAATCCCCCTAGATCCCAAACTCTCCCTTGGAGTCATCCTCTTGCTCCTCTCCAACTATGTCATTGTTTTTGTTGCTTCTTCTTCTCTAGTGTTATGGAAGGCTCTCCTCTGTTCATCTTCCCTTTGTTGACTACTTCTGCTGACCTCAACATCGGCCTTCTTATCTCCTCTGACACTCTGTTCAGTTGCTCCAGTGGTTGGCTCTTCTTATGCAGTCTTCGCGGCTGCAAGTCTTCCTTATCAATGGGTAGATCAACTTGATCCCCCATATCATTTTCTTCTTCTGTGGCATTATCTTTCCACCCTGCTGCAAACTTTAGTTTTGCAGTCTCATCTTTGAGTTGTTGCTCAGCTTCCACCTCTAACATATTGGATTCTTTTGTTAGCTCCTCTCCTAGTACATCTCCAGCTTCCTCCAGTTGTTCTCTAAGCTTATATGATCCTCCATATATCTCCAACTTAGTATGTTGGATGTGCACACCCTGCACTATCACCCTTCTCTCTAGGGATTCCAATTCTGCATACAGATCAGAAAAATCCATGTTGTTTTCTTTCTCCTCTGTTGTAGGCTTCAGTGTTGCAGTCATCTCCTTTTCAGCTTCCTAGCTGAAAATTTTGAGCCATTCTGTTGAATGCTCATCTCCTTCTGCTAGGGTAGACATCAATGTTTGCTCCATTTATTCCTCTTTGATAGTTTCTGCTGGATGTCTTTCTTTTTCTGTTGCACTTTCATCATGTGCACTGGCCTCTACTTGGTTGTTTGGTAGGAATGTCTTGATCCCTCCAATAATCAAAATTCTCTTATGATCCTCCTTCTGGATGGTGAGAGTATTTAACTTCTCATCATCTTTATTCACATGGTCTACAAACCCATATGAATCTTCACCTATCATCACTCCTTGTTGATATGAACTCTCAACAGAGTCTGTGAGACTCTCAGACAATCTCATCTCTTTTCCCATGCCCACATGGCAATTCAGGACTTCTCTTCTGCCCATCTGGCAGTCTATGATATCAATCGATCCCATCTCATTACCCACCTAGAAATATGAACTTTCATCACTGCTCCTCTGGCATTATATGAGACCTTCCACTGATCTCTTTATATTTCCCACTTGGAAAATTGAAAGTCCATTTCTTCCCACCTGGTAGTTTATGAGATATTTTGTTGATCTCACCTCCTCCTCGTCACTAAGGTGTCTCCCAATTTTTGGTTCACATATGTAAACCACCTTCTCCTCTATTTCACTGAGGTTTTCAGGATGCCTCATCCACCTCTTCAACTCTTGTTGTTGTTTTCTGACCAACAACTTTTGAACAGGCTAGTTTGCCTTCCTGTTCAGAGGACATCTGTACCTCCAGCGTACCTTTTCCTCTTGTTGCATATTCAATGCTAGTTGTTCCATCCTTTCTCTTATCTCATTAAGCTCCAGATCCATCTCTGGATTTATTTTTTGCTTGCAGCCTTCTCTTCGACCATGCCCATGGCCTTCAGTAGCCATTTCCACCTTCTATCTGCCCTCCTGGAAATCCTATGGATCACTCTACATCCGAGAGAATCTCCATATTCTCTCACATCTCACCTGGTTGATTAAATTTTTGGTGTTGTGCATATGCAACAATCCTTCCTACAGAGAATTATTACTTTGCATTCCTTTCACTTGTTATATATAGGCAAATTTGAACCTTCGATATCATCTAATGTTACCAGATCATCTCCTTTTACTGTCTCCCTCTTGTCTGTTGTCTGTAAACAAAATTTGGCCTTCTTCTCTTTCTCTTTCGCATGAAATCTACAGATGAAAATTTGGCTATGATACCACCTGATGCAGCCCCCTACCCTCCTGGGGTTTTGCGACCTCCTAGTCTAGGATATTTCTAAATGCTGAGTCAGATCGACTCTTTGGGTTCCTCTTTGAACCCAAATCAACTATACACAGGCCCCTTTTCCTTCGGTGTGCAGGTCCTGTCAGACCTGCCTAATTTCTATGCTCATGATTTGACCGTTATCAATATTCCCGTCGATCGACGGTTCACAACAATTTCGGGCCACCAACATGAACACCCTTTACAGAAGAGCCTTGTCTCTGTAATATGAAAGTGCTCACCCGGTCTCCTTTTGATCGTGCCCATTGATCTCATGCCCCGATGAGATCAACGAATCCAGTGCATTTCGAACTATGAACTAGCGCGTTCACTAATTTTTCCTCTGCTCCCCACAATGATTCCCTATCGTCGATTTCCCTTCTCAGATCAATGGCCCTAATTTACTTTGGGTTTTCGTCCTTCAAAAATCTCAACTTCTCGCGCTTTGCAAGCTCCATTTTCTAAGCCCCTTCTTTGCATGTGTCCTCAGGCTATAACCTCATGTGACCATGCAATTGTGGGCTCCCTCAATGTTTTAAAGTTCATGCAACTCATGTCCCCAAAACGCTACAAGACCGTCGATCTCCCGATATTTATGGTATTGTCTGAACTGACAGTTCAGATCTGCCCTTTTCAAATCCATGAACCATATCTGCCCCTCCTGAATCAATGGATGTGATTGATTCTATCTTTTCAGCCTTCGCGATTTTTAGTTCTCAAACTTTTATTTTCCCCATATGGAAATTTTTCGAAGTGGAAGATCTATCCACACCTGTCCCCCTTTAAATCTACAGCCATGATCTCCTCCATGAATCTGGCCTTCTGGAATCTCAATTCTCAAACCCTCGCTACCTATGATTGGTTATCTTATAGAGTGGAAGATATGCTGACATGTATTGTCCCCAATCAACGGTTGTGCTCCCACTTCAGGACTTTGGCCTCCTCAACCAGATCAATGGTCCTACGACTTAACCCTTTTTGTAAACCTACGACTTACCTACACACATTACACTGAGGTTTTTCCCTTGGAAACCCAAACCGGGAAAACAAAATATTTTATATTCATTCACATCATACATTTTTTACAATACAATATACAAATAGGAGCCAGCAGCATCCAAAACCCTAATCCAATGACCTGGATTAGTCAACAACCCTAATTCCTTAAATGGAAATAGAGTACCATCGGAGAATAACCATGTGTCGAAAAACCACCCACAAATGGAAATGAAAACTAAGGACCACCCAAAAATGGATACGAAAACCAAGAAAAAAATATGGGGTATTTTCCCCCCTCTTAACCCCTTGCACACCTAGTGCAA
This sequence comes from Picea sitchensis, assembly GCA_010110895.2. Lineage (NCBI taxonomy): Eukaryota > Viridiplantae > Streptophyta > Pinopsida > Pinales > Pinaceae > Picea > Picea sitchensis. Next base: position 129,326 of record SNQJ01S0031379.1, read on the forward strand.
CATAGACACTACTTCTAGTCATGCAAATAATATAACACATATCCAACAATAAGTTGGGTTCTTCACTAGGAATATTGCACTCTGAATATCACAATATATCCTTACATATTGTTGTATCAACCCAATACCTTAACAAAATCTTTTTATCCATATTAATTTCTTTCTTGCATGAGTGGCTTCCATGTATTCAGCCTCTGTAGTTGAGAGTGCTACTACAGTCTGTCTTTTGCTCATCCAATTGATTTATCCTTCAAATAAGTTAAACACATACCCACTTGTATATATTATGCGATCTAGATATCCATCCCAATATGCATCAACAAACCCATGTATATCCAACACTCTTTCCAATCATGGTCTTCCTTAGTAGCACAATCCATAACTAGTAGTGCCACACAAATAACTAAAAACTTTCTTTACTACTATCCAATGTGTCTTCCCCAGTTTTGACATATATCTGCTCAAAACTCCCACTGCATGTGCAATTTCCAGTCTAGTACAAACCATTGCATACATCAAACTACCAACCACACTCACATATGGAACACAAGGCATGTCCTATTCCTCTTCCTATGTCTTGGGACACTGTTCCATGGATAAATTTACACTTACAAGAATAGGGACCTTGATCAATTTACATTCTTGTGTATTAAACCTATGCAATATTGTCTCAACATATTTCCTTTTACTTATCCATAGTTTCATTTTTTCCTAGTCTCTTTTAATTTCCATCCCCAAAATTAAATTTGCAGCACCAAGATCCTTCATGTCAAATTTAGAGGAAAACTGAGTTTTCACATCCTAGATAATCTCCTTGTCATTTCCTATCAGCAGCATATCATCCACATACAAGACCAAACAAATAAGATGATCACTAATTAATTTGAAATACACATGGTGATCTTATTTTATTATTGTGAAGAAAGTCCCAACATATAAGTATCAAATTTTTATACCACATCCTTTGTAATTTCTTTAACCCATACAAGGAATTTCTTAGCCTACATACCAGCTCTTTATTTCCCTTCACAACAAATCCTTCTAGCTTCTTCATGTAGATTTCTTCTTCCATATCCCCATGTAGGAATGTTGTCTTCACATATATCTATTCTACCTCAAAATCAAACACAACAACAATAGATAAAATAAATCTAATTGAATTTAACTTGGCAATGGGAGAAAAAATCTCACCAAAGTTAATTCCCTCTACCTAGGAATAACATTTTTCTACTAACTGAGATTTTTGTTTTTACAATTTTCCTTCTGAATTCAGCTTCTTCTTAAACACCCATTTGTTTCCAATGGGATTTCTTCCATTCAGAATCTCCACTAGATCGCAAGCCTTAATCTTGTCCAATGCTACCATTTCTTCAATCATGGACTTTTTCCATACTTTTCCATCTTCTGAATCCATTGCCTCCCTAACAGTTCTAGGATCATTTTAGTAATAAACAAATAAAAATTTGAATGGAAATCAAGTGGAGTATGCCTTTCTGGTTTCCTTCTTTCCCAAACCAATCTCTTCAATATTGGAGTATGAGGATCTGTTTCTTTTGATTCCTATTCTTTTGTAGAGTTTGATTCATTATCCTTCAACTAAAACTCAATTTTCTCTAGTTCTTCCTTCCTTGGTAGGACTTTTTGTTTGACAACATCTTTCATTTCTATAAATACCACATCTCGTCTATACACTACCTTCTCGATTTCTAAGTTCCAAAGGTTATAACCTTTCGGACCATATTTATACCCAATAAAGATACACTTTTCAACCTTTTTATCTAGCTTACTCCTATTTTCCTTTGGAACGTCAACATAGGCATCACAGCCAAATACCCTGAGAAGTGTGAGAGAGGGTTTCTTACTAGTCCATACCTCGTGTGGATTCTTTTCATCCAATGTTGATGAGGGTGACAAATTAACCATGTAACATGTAATACTCATTGCCTCTACCCAAAATTCATATCCTAACTCGGTACCATTGAGCATGCACCTTGATTTTTCCATCAGTGGCATGTTCATCCTCTCTACAAATCCATTCTACTAAGGGGTATATGGATTAGTCTGCTTCTTCTCTATATTACACTTCTTATATAATTCTTTGAATTCATTTCTGCAGAAATCTCCACCATTATCCATCCTAAACACCTTATTTCTTTTCTTTGTGTGATTCTCCACAAGAGCCTTAAACTCTTTAAACTTCTCAAATACTTCACATTTATTATTGAGGAAATATATCCATGTATTCCTCGAGAAGTCATCTATAAATTAGACATAGTGCATAGATTTTCCCAGTGATGGAACTAACACATGTCCAAACACATCATTGTGCACCAACTGTAAAATTCCCTCTGCCCTCGATGAACCAGAGGGGAATATTACACGATTTTTCTTCCCATATATGCAATGTTCATAGAAATCAAAATATAGAGAGGATTTATACATAAATTGTACCATACCTTTACCATGTAGTAGTTGAAGGACATTCTCTCTGATATGCCCCAGTCTTTGATGCCATAACATAGTATTTTCTCCAAATACTTTATGAGTTTTTTCTTCTTCAACTCTAATCTCGGGAACAATGGAACTATTACACCCATCACTAATAGTGATTCCTCACAACTTATATAGAGTTCCAAACCAAACTACCTTCAGCAACACCATTTCTCCTCGAGCCATCCTATAGATTTCTTTCTCAAACATTAGCTTTACCTCTACATCGTCTATTTTTATTACAGAAATCAACTTTTTGGACAATCCTAGGATGTGTAGAACACCAAGGAGTGTTCTAATCCTTTCATCCATGACCTTCAACTTGATTTTTTCTTGTCCCATGATTTTGGTTGTCGAATCATCACCTAGGAAAAAATATCTTGCATCATACCTTTCATACTCACAAAACCACTCCCTATGAGGAGTCATATGAAAGGATGCACCTAAGTCAACCAGCAATGCCTCATGATCTGCATCTATTCTTAAAGAATCCAAGTACACATCCCCTCCTTTTGTGGAGGTTTTTTCTTTTGTAGAAGGAGCATAGTCATATCCCTTCACTCTCTCAACACTTTTGTACCTACATTAATTCTTGTAGTGCCCTTATTTTCCACATCTCCAGCATACTTTTACAAAATTGTCAGGATATTTAGATCTTCCCTTAGATTTAGATCTCCCACTTGAGGACTTACATCTATTTCTTTCATGGGAGCATCCTCTTGCAAATAATGCATGTGTTATGTCCTTCCATGTTCTTTCATATCATCTCCTTCGACAACAAGGATGAGACCACATACTTGAAATTTAAAGTAGTTGTATTACTATCTATGGCCACAACCAGACTATACCACGAGTCTGGTAAACAGAAAAATAAATCGAAACACTTATATTCATCATAAATATTAATATCAATAGATAATAACCGACTTACCAGAGTATTGAAGGCATTTAGATGCTTTGTCACCGAGTCTCCATATTTCATCCTAAGGTTGTAGAGTTTCTTCAACAAGAACAGTTTATTCACCATGGACTTTGATTGATACAAATCCCCTAACTTGTCCCATAATGTCTTGGTTGTAGCTTCCCCTAACACATTCAGTATAATTGAATCTGAGAGACACAACTTTATTGTTCTCTTCACCTTCTGATCCAACATTTTCCAGTATTTTGTTGATGTTCATGTACAACGATCCACTGATATTTTTCCACCAATAGATATTCCATATTGAGATTCCACAGCTCAAAAAAATTCCCATTAAATTTCTCGATCTCTATTTTCGAACTGCTTGCCATTTCTTTTCACTGAAGAATCAATACTACAGATCTTCAACTGTAACAAGGCTTATCGTAGACCCGATCCAAACCTATGACCATAAGTGCATCCCCCTGAAGCCAATAATAGATCTAATACCAAATGTATATTTTAACCTTGTACAATTATTTCCTGCAAACAGATTCTCAATAATAAAAAAATAGAAAAGATACAATGGCACACACGCACACATTACACATAGATTTTACCCTGGAAACCCAAACTAAGAAAACTAACAACTAGTTTAGAGTCGCACCTATAGTATTATTTTATTCACCATATTCTTCATTGTTTACAATAAAATATATACATAGGAACTCACGGTATCCAAACTCCTAATACATTGACCTAGATTAGTCAACAACCCTAATTCCTTAACTAGAATCAGAAAACCATTGGTGAAAATCATGTGTCAAAACACCGCAAAAAATGGATGCAAAAAATTGCCATTTTTTTAGGGGGGCTCCATCCCCCTATGCACCTAGCACAATGCAGACACTAGATCTAGTCATGAAAATAATATAACACATACCCAACATTTTTTTTATTGATAGGACTTCAGAACTTGAAGCTTGATTATCATCATTGATATTCGATATCCCTACTATCAAGTGTAAGTGAGAACATTGTTTAAGGGGTCCAACCTTGATATTTTGGATTATTATATTCTTCAATTATATATGGTGGTTTTTGGTTGACCACAAACCATTTTGAATTGATTAATGTGGTAGTTTTGGTTAACCACTGACCATGTACATGTCATCAATGTATCCCTCCCCTCTTAAGGTGCACGAGAGTACCATTTTATCAATGTACTACAATTTTTAGTTTTTTTTAGAATGGGCCCTAGTCATGCCCAAAATCATCATTTGTAACAATTTCTTGAAATCTATCTATTTTTGTATATTCTTTCTACAAGTGTATCTTTACCTATGTTTGAATTTGATGGTAAGACTTACGAAACTCCTTGATTTGTTGATTCCATTTCCAAGAACTTATCCAACCATAACAAACTATTTTATTTTAACCTCCTTCCTCTCTTTAAAATTATATTAATGATGATTTGTCATACCACAATAAATAGAAGTATGGAGATCAAAACATTGATTCTCCATGTGACCATCTCATTTACAATGATTTCACTTAGCATTTTGATGTTGAACTGAATAGGTGAAATGGAATGTCCCTAATGGAAACATGCTCTTTGGAAGTGCATTGGTCTGGAATAGTAAGGAATAATAAAGGTAACTTCCTTATCATACATGAGTCATGTTCTATTTTTTTGTTGTGAATTTATTCCCAAAGTATGATTATAGGCTTGGAAAGATTATTTTGAATATGTTTCTTGAAAACTTGTGGAACTCGATGCATTGTATTGAAAGGAAGCAAAGGTGTGTAACATGTTTCCTACACTAGTCTATGAGAGAAGAATGTGCATAAATTATAAACATAACACTTGAAAATAAATGAAACAAACAACAAACCATTAACAACATGATATCCTAGGGAAAACCTTTCCATGAAAAAAAAAAAAATGAATAAATAAATAAAAGAACACTCAATGTATTATTCAACAACTAAATGGTTACAATACAGAGTTTCTATTCTCTCAACAATAGTTTTCAACCTTAGCATAATTTTGGAGAAAATCAAGTAGCATATCAATAAGATAAAAATTACTCTCTATGATTTCCTCCATCCCTAGCACTCAATAAATAGGCATAGAAAAACCAAAACCATTTATGGTTTACCTTTGTTCATATTGGAAACAACCGGCAGGTTATTTCTTCCACTTCTCTCTAATATTTCTCTCTACTTGTACTCTAAAATAATTCCTACTATAGCTATGTATTATTCCTACTACAACTTTGCATTATTTTTTCTACAACTCAACACTAATATTTTCCACTGCTCTGCATACATCCCTTCTACATCTCTACGTTATTCTTTCTACATCTCTGCAAGGTGTATGACACACCTATCCCAACATTCTCCTACTTTTCATATACCTTGAAAGGGTACAAGGGAGATTGGATCAAACTACAAGCTAATTTATAGGGCCCATAAGACCCATAGACTCATAGCACCACTTTAATTTTGTTGTACTCACTGGTTTTTTCAATGAATATGCAATATTCTACGAGGTGTCAATTTTTCTAGTATCACCTTTCCATCATCTATCATGTCCCTAACAAAATGGTATTGGATATGTATATTTTTTGTCTTTGCATGAAAGGTTGGGTTCTTAGCTAGTAAAATGGAAATGTTACTATCGCATTTAACTATATCTTTCTGACTTATCCCTTCTTCTAAACAAAGTTTCATAATCCAAATGGCCTCCTTATAGGAATGAGTAGCTTCCATATACTCTACCTCTACAATGTAAAAAGAGACCACATCTTATCGCTTTCTCATCCAACTCACTGCACCACCAAACAATTGAAACACATAACTATCTACATCCCATACCCAATCTAAATTCATATAACCCTATGTATCCCCTGTGTAGGTCCCTTGAAACATCATTATCTTAGTAAATGGAATATTCAAAAGTAACCCATAGATATTTGAACACCCTCTTCATTGAATCCCATTGTTCATATCTAGGACTAGCCATGAATCAACTCTAGAATCCCATTATTTGGGCAATGTCTAGTCTAGTATGGATGTAATAACCATAGGCCAAACCCCAATTGAAATGTAATTGTAGATATGTACATAGGATGGTGAGAGAGGAACTTCTTTTGGCCAGTGAGCCTGTTTTGTATTATGTATTTTCACTTTGAATTTAATATAAAAAAACAACTACATGCAAACCATCTTGACAATAAGAGTTTGGGGGGATAAACACCACTAGATGGGAAAGGGGGGGGTAGGCCATGGAGCTTAAAACAAGGAAATACTAATAAAATATTTCCACCAAAGGAAAAAAGGTAAGGACATGATTTTGTCCTAAGTCTTTAGAAAGGTGAAACGAATCACCAATTGGTTCATAGGAAACTTGAGGAAGTGACAAGTGGCACTTCAAAAGCATGCAAACAAAATAGAAAACCTCAATGCATTTTTCTCATTCCATCCATCTATTATGGGGGAATGTTATGCTCTCCATGATTCATACCATACCCCTATTGTTTTAAGTTTTGTTGCTAGATTTCCATTTTGGTTGAAGAATTGTTAAGGAGGATTTTGCTAGGAGTTAATTTAAAGAGGTGGGTTTTCAAGCCTGTGTGCATTATCTCCAAGTGAGAGAATTGTAGGGAATTTGATTCCCATAAGTGCCAAGTTGTAGTTACATACATATGAATATTTCTATATGGTTTGTTGTTGAGGCATGGAAGGGAAGTGGGGAATCCATAGGGGCACACTTCCTGGGTGGGACAATCATATGGGGAAATTAGAGATTGTAGACTAATTGTTGAACTTGGCACCTGAATTGAAATATTGTTGTTGTTGAGAGACCTTATGGGATAGGAGTTCCTTTCCCAAGTGGAGTTTAGGCCCCAACTCAGGGGTGACCTGCTGTCAGTTTGTGGGAAGAAAAGTCTAAGGTTGGGAGGACATTTATAGGTTTTCATGCAGTTGGTGGCTTATTTATACCAGATAAGTATCTACTATGTGCTTGTTTCATTCACTGTTGAATGAGAATGTATGAGATTCTGTGTTGGGTATTAATATGCAATTATTATGAATTGTTGTCATGAATAATTGTTATTATTAACTTTACTTAGTAAACTTTATATTATAATTGTTCAGGATCTATAATCAAGTAATTCTACCATGGGTTTTTACACTTTTATTATCCTAAGAATTGTGGCAATTAGACTTGTCTAGCACTATAGTGTTGTAGTTGTAATACCCAAAAACTGTAAATTACATACTTTGTATACATTCCAATTGTCTAGCACTATATATATATCAAGTGGGTAATTACCCATCTCTACTCACAAGCAGAGTTATCTTTTGGTGAATAGAAATTGAGTGGAATTCGGTATTTGGTATGGAATTTCCCTTGTGCAATCTTGGATATTGTGTTGTACACATTTTTTCTCCTACAAGATGATGGAAAAACTCTTGGCCATATTGGATGAATCCCACCAGCTATGGATGGCCTAATTAACCTTTAAAAAACCTTACAGCAAAAACCATATTCGTTGGAGTCTAGTTACGGACTCGATAAACTTTATAAAAAACATTTTTCCTCGGTAGAAATTGTAACCATATATCTCGACACAATAAGTTAATCTTGATATTTGATCAGAGTCCATTGCACTCTAGAGCATGTCTTTTATCGAGGTCCTTGCCAACTATTGGATTCCTCAGAGGAAGATTGTAATATCCTAATCGTTAATCAAGGTCACTAAGTACGGGGATTTTCCAAGGATCTAGGTTGTTGTCAACCGTTGGATCCATCAGGAAGTAATTGGGGGGAGAAATCTTTGTCATTGTATTTGTTTTGAAAGGAGATTTGAGGTCTAATGTTCGGACTAGGTTTTAGTATCGAGACCCAAGGGGAAAACTATGAGTGTAAATCTTGACTATTGATCTTGGCCAATCAAGGTCAATCGGATCACAGACCGTGGAAGTTTTCCCAACCTCAAAGTGTTTCGCATAGGCCAGTGTCCTGGTGCCTGATGGGAAGGTGAACGTCACATGTGACATGGAAGCCACATAGGCAGACAACGTGGTTGATGATGTTACGTGGCAAAGGATAATTCGACCATGAGTCATGTGCGGGGCTCAGTAGGGCCCAAAAACCCTACGTTGGCACCTTTTAACAATGATTGTCATATCTATTGGTCGAGAGATCTCTATCATCTATCTTGTGTGTAAGCTTGGGAGTTGTTAATCATGAGATTAACTTAATCAACCATCTCATAATCACTGGGACATCAGATATCGGGAGTGTACAAATTTATACCATGCCAAGAAAGTCCTGATATATGGTGTTTGGGGCTACGTGTCATGAAGCAGTTCACCCACGTAGCACCCAGTGAGTAGTCCACATGTCACAACAAAGGAAGGCCATGAGTGGGAAAAACAAGTGCCACTTGGTATGCCACACGTCATGCCACATGTCTCACCATGTGTCATACCATGTGGAAGTAGGGGATTTGTTGATGAGTCATATGTGGGTCCTATTAGTATGTATAAATTTACAAAGTCAAAACATATTGTTTTTTTGTTGTTGAGTCTTGTAGTCATGTCCTAGTCTCTTAAAGATAATGTGTCACGGTCTTAGGGTTAGTGTTCCATGACATATTTTCTTGGATTCACTCATTTATGAGTCAATTTTGGGTTTTTGATTGAGTCATGTCTAAAGGAATTATAATATCATTCCAAGTCATAGATGAAGTGGTTAGCCTTGTCCAAGGTTAAGTCAGTTATGTCACATTGTTATCCCATAGTCATTTGTCATCATTTGAAAAGGGTGATTCTTAAGTTGTTACATTATGTATTTAAAGAGTCATGGGAGCATCATATCACATGTACTAAATGTTTCTTAGGTTTTCCAATCCAAATTGTACCTTTTAAGGACTTGTAACCAATTAGTTTGAATTCATAGAAAAACCTCCTAGCTTTTCATAGTGACTAATTGTCAATGTCAAATTACTTCAGAAAATCCCTATCTCCATAACGATCAGGAAATCAGGGGAGTAAGGTCATGGGATTCATTGTTTTCCTTTCAATTGGTTTTATAGGGTTATTTCTCTTTTAAAATCATCAAAACAGTGATTTGCTGTGAAACTATGATTTGTTGTGAAACTGTGATTTACTGTGAAACTGCAATTTGTTGCGAAATTTCTTGTAGCTAATTGTTTTTGCAGTAAAATTCAAACTCATATTCTCATAATATGGTGATTGATATCAACAAACTGAAAGAGGTTTTTATTAAGCACTGGTTCATCTAAAAAACCTCTTTGATTTTTTTCACAAGTGTCATGATTTAGGATATTTGAATGGATCTTTACATCCCTTTTTTCCATATTTTCGCCATAATTAGTTAAAAACTAAACCCTAAAAAATAGGAGTTAGTTTGAAACTCCTTGTTATAGTTAGAAAACCTAAATATTTTGAATTGCTTGAGATATAATGTAAAGAAAGACTATATATTGGGAGAGGAAGAAAGGAGAGATGGAATGTGAGAAAAAGAGACTATTGTGATTGTATTTTAAAATTGTTTCTTTAAGGTGATCAATATAGAACTACGGACTTTTTTTTGACAAAGATCCATGTGCTAGTGTGTTTAGATGTGTTTCCTTTTATATGTGTGTGTTTCCCCATCTCAGTTTATTATTTGAATGTTAGTTTCTTCAGTGTTTAATTGAGATTACATGATACAGAATTCATCTTTTGATGCTCTGTTTTCATAGAAGTTAGATACTCCACTTTTTTCCTCTAAAGTTTCATTAGAATTCATCTAAATTCAAATGCTCTTATGTAATGTATTGTTCTCTTTAAATATTCCATCATGCTATAACGAATTCATTGATCTGAAGACATTGTCTATCTTTCCTCTACCATCAATTTGCTCAGCCACCAGCGATTGATCTCCTAGATTGTTATTTCATTTTATGACTCCATGCCCAATGGTAATTTCCTCTTAACTCTCTCACCACTTTCATAAACCTTTTATCTACAGAAAATATAGCCATTATACTGATTGAAGAACTAGTAGGAGAGAGCCCTCTATGCATTGGAAGGAGGCTAGCTTCCAATATGAAAGTAGTTTTGTGGTTACCTATGGGTTTTCCTTTGATAGCCAAGGAAAATTATAGAATGATAAATTTTTGGCGACGTCGTTGCGGAGTGAAGATGAAATCATCCCTGGGAAAGAATGACAAAGATTCAGTATTGATTCCTAAGGGTAGACAAAGAGTCAGACCTTGAAATTGGTTGTATTTTTTACCCTGGCGACTCCATTTTCAGAAGAATCCATATTTCAGATATTTCATGGCAACTCCACTATCAAAAGAATCCGGATCTTAAAGATTTTAGTGGTGACTTCATTGTCTGAAAATGGATTCTTGTTCTGCAAGGAATGCTCCTATGAATCGTTCACATATTATTGGCTTTCCAAATCGAATTCCTTGTATAGATTGGAAAACTTATTTGCCAAAATTTAAAGATGAAGGAGGAGATTATGCTTCTTTACATTTGATTAAGTTTCACATGCATTCACGTAATCTAAAGTTTAAATCGCATGAATATTGTATGATGAATATGTTCATGGACACCTTGGAAGGAAAGGCAAGATCATGGTATGAAAAATTACCATATGCTAGTCTATATTCTTTAAAGGATTTTCATTCAGTATTTTTTGAAAATTATAAAGGATCCTATCCATCTTTGTTGTTGGTTCAAAATTGTTGTGATCACGTTGAAAATTTCATT
>SNQJ01S0031379.1:140529-161537 GCA_010110895.2 Picea sitchensis
TCTAAAGGAATTATAATATCATTCCAAGTCATAGATGAAGTGGTTAGCCTTGTCCAAGGTTAAGTCAGTTATGTCACATTGTTATCCCATAGTCATTTGTCATCATTTGAAAAGGGTGATTCTTAAGTTGTTACATTATGTATTTAAAGAGTCATGGGAGCATCATATCACATGTACTAAATGTTTCTTAGGTTTTCCAATCCAAATTGTACCTTTTAAGGACTTGTAACCAATTAGTTTGAATTCATAGAAAAACCTCCTAGCTTTTCATAGTGACTAATTGTCAATGTCAAATTACTTCAGAAAATCCCTATCTCCATAACGATCAGGAAATCAGGGGAGTAAGGTCATGGGATTCATTGTTTTCCTTTCAATTGGTTTTATAGGGTTATTTCTCTTTTAAAATCATCAAAACAGTGATTTGCTGTGAAACTATGATTTGTTGTGAAACTGTGATTTACTGTGAAACTGCAATTTGTTGCGAAATTTCTTGTAGCTAATTGTTTTTGCAGTAAAATTCAAACTCATATTCTCATAATATGGTGATTGATATCAACAAACTGAAAGAGGTTTTTATTAAGCACTGGTTCATCTAAAAAACCTCTTTGATTTTTTTCACAAGTGTCATGATTTAGGATATTTGAATGGATCTTTACATCCCTTTTTTCCATATTTTCGCCATAATTAGTTAAAAACTAAACCCTAAAAAATAGGAGTTAGTTTGAAACTCCTTGTTATAGTTAGAAAACCTAAATATTTTGAATTGCTTGAGATATAATGTAAAGAAAGACTATATATTGGGAGAGGAAGAAAGGAGAGATGGAATGTGAGAAAAAGAGACTATTGTGATTGTATTTTAAAATTGTTTCTTTAAGGTGATCAATATAGAACTACGGACTTTTTTTTGACAAAGATCCATGTGCTAGTGTGTTTAGATGTGTTTCCTTTTATATGTGTGTGTTTCCCCATCTCAGTTTATTATTTGAATGTTAGTTTCTTCAGTGTTTAATTGAGATTACATGATACAGAATTCATCTTTTGATGCTCTGTTTTCATAGAAGTTAGATACTCCACTTTTTTCCTCTAAAGTTTCATTAGAATTCATCTAAATTCAAATGCTCTTATGTAATGTATTGTTCTCTTTAAATATTCCATCATGCTATAACGAATTCATTGATCTGAAGACATTGTCTATCTTTCCTCTACCATCAATTTGCTCAGCCACCAGCGATTGATCTCCTAGATTGTTATTTCATTTTATGACTCCATGCCCAATGGTAATTTCCTCTTAACTCTCTCACCACTTTCATAAACCTTTTATCTACAGAAAATATAGCCATTATACTGATTGAAGAACTAGTAGGAGAGAGCCCTCTATGCATTGGAAGGAGGCTAGCTTCCAATATGAAAGTAGTTTTGTGGTTACCTATGGGTTTTCCTTTGATAGCCAAGGAAAATTATAGAATGATAAATTTTTGGCGACGTCGTTGCGGAGTGAAGATGAAATCATCCCTGGGAAAGAATGACAAAGATTCAGTATTGATTCCTAAGGGTAGACAAAGAGTCAGACCTTGAAATTGGTTGTATTTTTTACCCTGGCGACTCCATTTTCAGAAGAATCCATATTTCAGATATTTCATGGCAACTCCACTATCAAAAGAATCCGGATCTTAAAGATTTTAGTGGTGACTTCATTGTCTGAAAATGGATTCTTGTTCTGCAAGGAATGCTCCTATGAATCGTTCACATATTATTGGCTTTCCAAATCGAATTCCTTGTATAGATTGGAAAACTTATTTGCCAAAATTTAAAGATGAAGGAGGAGATTATGCTTCTTTACATTTGATTAAGTTTCACATGCATTCACGTAATCTAAAGTTTAAATCGCATGAATATTGTATGATGAATATGTTCATGGACACCTTGGAAGGAAAGGCAAGATCATGGTATGAAAAATTACCATATGCTAGTCTATATTCTTTAAAGGATTTTCATTCAGTATTTTTTGAAAATTATAAAGGATCCTATCCATCTTTGTTGTTGGTTCAAAATTGTTGTGATCACGTTGAAAATTTCATTTGACACATGAAATTTTTTTATGAAGATGATGTGTTTATGGATGATGAAATTATAGAGGCATTTTATGAGAATCATTTTCATCATTAGGAAGAAATACTAGAGACTAGTTGCCATGATACTCAAGAAAATTTCCAACAAACACTAGCTTCTCCCTTGTCTAAAAATGAAATTGATCAGAATCTTGACAATGAATTTCATGTTTCTTCACCTGAGTTTGATGAACATATTCAGTAGTCTTGTTAGATTTTATGTCACGAAGAGAAATATCATGATAGTCAGTCAAGTTTTTCCTCGGCCCTTTCATTTCTTGGGTCTTTATTCCAAGAAGAATCTTATCAAATTCAGAGTTTTGAAATTGCATGTATGGAAACTCAAAAGAGTGAGCTCACTTTAAATGAAGATTTAGTGTTTACACATGATAGTTATAAATTAGAGTTTGAGGGAAACTTTGAAAATCAGATTATGGAATTGAATCCTTATGAAGATGAAAGTGTTATTCATGAAAGAAGTGAGCCAATTAATGGCATTTATACTCCATAGTCACAAGAAAATAATGAAGAGAAAATTGTTGTTTTGGGTTCTTTTGAAAATCAAGATGTTTTTTCTGCTAAATCATATGAAGCACCTTTAGACATTCTCGGCCCTCCATAGTGTCATTTTAGTTTGGGTGATATGGAGTGCTCTTTTGATGTTGTATATGGAACTCTTATGTCAATGATGCAATTGTCTTGTTCAAAAGAGTCCCATGATCATTCATCAGTAGTTTAGGACACCAAAACCTTGTAACTATGTTCTCAAACATGAACCAGGTAGTTGTCTTTGTGTTGCAATTTGTAACTGTTTATGCCTCTTCCCATTTTATCAAGTAGTCTATCATGGTAATTATGTACCTACCTCATGTTCTCCATGTTGGTGGATTAATTGGTCTGACAAAATCCACTACCCATTTTTCAAACGCCTGTAAGGTAACTTGTGGATTCAAAGGCATATCATCCCACGACAGTCTTTCTAGTCACTAGAAAACGTCACAGCTCTGAAAATATTCCTTTGTGTATTTATGGAGGGTTGGCCACCATAGTCTTTCATGTAAGATCTTATGTCTTGTATCCTTTTATGCATAATGATCTATTGGAATTCCATCATGGCCACTGTTAGGATCATTGCTATTTCAATTTCTAGCACACATCTTTGCAGTATCCCATCTATGCCTCTTGTATAAATTTTATGTGATCAATTGATAATATACTACTTTAACCACTAGTTGCTTCTTTTGTGCTACTGTCATATTAAATGGAGCCACTCCTGTGCTCAAATATTGGACAAATTCTACAAAATGGTCGTCTACCATTTGAACTGAGAATAAATGTGCATCTAGTAAATTATCATCTAGATTCCCTATGTATTCTCCTGTCAATATCCATGAAAAATGGTATGGTCCTACATTAATTTTCCTTGGCTTCACAATAAATTCAAAATCATATTGTTGGAATAGCAATAACCATCAACATATTCTCCCCCCCAACACTTTCTTGTTCACTATATATATGAGTGAAGAGTGGTCTATATAAATCTTGAAATGGGACCCCAACAAATAGTGTCTGAACTTCTGCAAGGCACAAACCATTGTCAATCCTTCCCTTTTTGTCCTCATGTAATTCTTCTCAATAGTTGACAAATTCATGCTAGCAAAAGCAATTGGATGATCTAACTCTCCCTCTCCTCGTTGAGCTAACACTTTGTTGAGCGCTATCGACGATTTGTCCACATGAACGTGAAACTCTTTTTGCAAATATGAGAACACTAGAATGGGCGAAGTGACTAAGTTTTGTTTCAATACGTAAGGTAACTTGCGGATTCAAATCCATATCATCCCACGACAGTCTTTCTAGTCACTAGCAAACGTCACAGCTCTAAAAATATTCCTTTGTGTATTTATGGAGGGTTGGCCACCATAGTCCTGCATGTAAGATCTTATGTGTTGTATCCTTTTATGCATAATGATCTATTTCAATTCCATCATGGCCTCTGTTAGGATCATTGCTATTACAGGTTCTAGCACACATCGTCGCAGTATCCCATCTATGCCTCTTGTATAAATTTCCTGTGATCAATTGATAATATACTACTTTAACCACTAGTTGCTTCTTTTGTGCTACTGTCATATTAAATGGAGCCACTCCTGTGCTCAAATATTGGACAATTTCTGCAAAATGGTCGTCTACCATTTGAACTGAGAATAAATGTGCATCTAGTAAATTATCATCTAGATTCCATGTGTATTCTCCTGCCAATATCCGTGAAAAATGGTCTGGTCCTACATTCATTTTCCTTGGCTTCACAATAACTTTGAAATCATATTGTTGGAATAGCAATAACCATCAGCATATTCTCCCCCACCAACACTTTCTTGTTCACTATATATATGAGTGAAGAGTGGTCTATATAAATCTTGAAATGGGACCCCAACAAATAGTGTCTGAACTTCTGCAAGGCACAAACCATTGTCAATCCTTCCCTTTTTTCCTCATGTAATTCTTCTCAATAGTTGACAAATTCATGCTAGCAAAAGCAATTGGATGATCTAACTCTCCCTCTCCTCGTTGAGCTAACACTTTGTTGAGCGCTATCGACGATTCGTCCACATGAACATGAAACTCTTTTTGCAAATATGAGAACACTAGAATGGGCGAAGTGACTAAGTTTTGTTTCAATACGTCCAAACCCCTCTGACAATATTCATTACACTGAAACTTAGCTTCTTTCTTCAATAAATTCTCCATTGGAGTTGTAATCTGTGCATAACCTTTAATAAATTTCTTGTAATATCTGATATGACCCAAAGTTGTTCTCAATTGTCTCACTGATGCAGGTGGCATAAAATTAACAATTACTTATAACTCAGTAGGATCAACTAACAATCCCTTCTTGCATACCAAATGACCTAACAATATCCCAAATGGTGCGCAGAAAATACATTTCTTCAAGTTTAATGAAATATGATATTGTATACATCTATCAAGCATAAACCTTAAAGTTTCTATGAGATATTTCAATAGGATAAAGACATTCAAATCATCTAATTACACTTCAAGAAACTTATGAATCAACTCCTTAAAGGCTACAACAACTACTCTAGAAAACACAGTAGGTGCATTCTTTAACCCAAACGACATCACTGTGTATTGATAGCTTCTCATTTTGTCGCAAAGGTAATATTATGTATGTACTTTGGTGTTGATCCAGGAGGATCTAAGGAATGGTCACAGAGGTCCAATAGTATCTGGAATGCTCATAGAGGTCCTAGGGGATCCATAAATGCTCAAAATTTTGCCATCTCAAATCATCCCAAAAAATGCATCATTGTGTAGAGCTCATCGCCAACTTTCCAACAGCACAAACATCGCCTCAAATGGAGTTTGTATGCACAATTTATGAGTGGTCAAAGTTCCAGTCAAAGGTCAAAGTACATGGGAAACAAGAGGTGACATGTATTACCACTGCAAGGGTGACATGTGGCACATGATTATTGGTAGATGATTGGCCAAGGTACAATCCAAGTGGCCCAATTGCAAGTTGACAAGTGGACTAATTGTATGATGAAACATGGAATGTACAAGCCAATGAGAGGCTACCACATGGAAAATTCCCATTAAAGTATATTGGCATGGGTTAAAAAATTATGGAGTCGACAGGGGTCGAACCCGCGACCTTCATAACCTCCCAAAGGCCTAACACAAGCCCCATTACCATTGCGCCACCATATGTTTCTTAACCACTATATGTTTTACATATCATTTGAACTTGGAAAAGGGGCCAAGGGATAGCCCCCAACCCCTGTTATATGTGATATTACATGCGACCTATACCAAATTGTGTAGGAAGCTAATGATTAACCAATGTATATATATAGTATAAACCATGTACTATATATATTATATACAACAAATAAAACCTAATATATGTGCATGGAAGCGAATCGAACCTGAAACCTCTCGAAAATAATATGAAAGAACAACCAACATGTCAACATACCCATTTATTATCGGATTTTTCCGTTTTTAGCATGAAGTTGTCAAACAATCCACGTGGAGGTTGGATATGCCCAAACCTATATATGGGCATGATTTTCGAGATGCACACATTCCAATGTGCATGGATACCAATGTCAGAACATATCCTAAGGCATAGATATTAATGCAGGGCATAGATCCCAAGGAAGTATGGATGTCTTGAAGTATGTGCCAAGAAGAGGCCAAGTATGGTTGTCTCATAAAGCATGCCATGAGGTATATTGACGGAACATAGGCAACTTTATACTCATTTTTCACGATCTTTCACAAGGATCGTGAATTTGAGGTATATTTTGTGATTTGAAGTCATTTGTAATAGTATTAGATCAATTTTACTTTAATGGCCATTTAATGCATTTTTTTGCATGTTGAAAAGGGTAAAATTGAGTCAGTTTGGAAATTGGTCGACTTTATAGTCAAATTTCTCAAAATTTCACAAGGATTTTATTGATGAACTTATTTTGTTTTTTTGAGTTATGGAATTAAAGAGAGTATATTTAAATGGATTTGTGCAAGCATATTGTAATGTAATTTGGTCTTTGAGATTATGGATAAAGGTCATGCTATCTAAAGGGACTTTGAAGATGAAGTGATGTATGTCATCCATATATGTAATTTTCTATTGTTTCATCTCACTAACCAGTAAAATAATCATTAGTTTATGAGTTTTTGGATAAAAAGAACATCATCGTAATTCTGCAAATAACCCCAATATGATCAGTAAATTATTTTGGATTAAGTTAGATACTCCATGTATATACTTAAGGAAATAAGTGGTGTCTAAGGATTTCTGGATCAACTGCTATCAGAGTTATTTTTAGCGTGTGTTGCAAGTTGTTGATGTGACAAGAGATCCAAGAGTTTAGTTGGATAATATTTTGAAGGCTCTTATCAATAAGACAAGATGAGTAGAGCTCTCATAAAGTTGAGGATGCAAAATAACATTAATTGGAAAATCTAGAAGGAGAATTCTGAGCTAAGAATGCAGTTGTGAGCTCTTGAGGAAGAGAATAAAAATCTGCAAGATCAACTGTTATTTCATGAAGACTTTCACATGAGTACTTTTCATGAATTAGAAATAAAGTTTTAGATATTGGCACCATCAATCAGTAAAGTTGGACAAGAAGAAAATGTAAAGTATCCACTGCAAGAGAGACTATCTCCCTCAAAAAACATGATCGAGAAAGATGACTCTTCATATTATTCTATTCCCCATCAAGATGGAGAATGCTCGAGTGTATCTAAAGAAAATAAAACTTCAGATGAAGAATTCAAATGAAGAATTACTACATAAGCAATTGGCCTTACCTGTCAATCTAGAGAAGAGTAACATGTGTTAGGCATCTTCATGGAAAGATGTGCATGCTACATGCGAAGGAATGAAGACTTTTCCCAGTGGTGAATGGTATAGTTATCCATTTTCTTCAATTGGAACTAGAAACCATGATGTGGAGAAGTGTCAAAGAAGACAGTTTGTGCCAGTAAATCCCTCCAAGAAGAAGGCGGATCATTTCTCAATTCAAAGGAAAAGGAGGAATAATAAGAAGGGTTTGTGGAACAAGAAACTCTACTATTATTGTGGTAAGAGTGGACACCATATTGAGAAGTGGTGTACACTTTACCCACACTTATATCTGAAGCACAATAGAAAGGATGTAAAGACACTTGCAAGAAGACAAGTAACATCTCTAGATGAATTTAATGGTATTACTGAAAGGCTTGGAAGAGAATACTTCCTGATGGGCCGGTCTTGACAAAGTGATATATGAAGGAATTGAAGAATGGTTCATGGACAGTGGCTCATCTCGCCACATCACCGAGATGAGATCGATATTTTTAATTTTCTCAGAATCTGACACAGATTGCTTTGTGGTATCAAGAACTAATATGAGACAAGAAATAAGAGGGTATGGATATGTAAGATTCCAGCTCGACTCAGGAGGATTTTGGGGAAAAGAACATATGTTGTGTGTTCCATATTTCAAGGTAAACCTACTCTCAGTTGCAGCATTTTAGGATGACGGTTATGTAGTCACATTCCAGAATGGTTGAGTACTTGTGTATTCAAGAGAATCAACTCCATACACTGCAATAGTTCTTGGTATTCGCAAAGAGAGGTTATACAAGTTACTGGGAAGACCTATAGTTTGGTATAATTGTTACTTTGGTTTGGAATCGGGTTCTGCATCAGATTCAATGTCAGATTCAACATCAATGTCAGAGGAATTTGCAGAGGTCGGAAGTTGTGAGACTCATCCCAGTACACTGAGGAGAATGAGTCCATAAGTAAAACATATTTAAATTTTTCATTGTAAATATGTATATTTGTAAATATAATATGCATATGTGTAAATATCCTAAAGTCTATTTGAAGGCTTGTAAGCCACTCATTGTAAATTATAGGAGTGAGAGGGACTCTATAAATTTCTATATTTCAACCTTGATTAAGTGTGAGGAATTTTGTAAGAGAGTTTCTATATTGCCACTTTATATTATGTTGAGAGTGAGAGGAATCTTGTTAGGGATATTTCTAGATAGTCACCTCTACATATTGTTTTAGGGTGAGAGGAATCTCGTTAGGGAGATTTCTAGATAGCCACCTATACATATTGTTTTACAATGAGAGGAGTCTCGTTATAAAGATTTATAAGGCCTTTAAGACAATAGTATGGGCAATTGTATTGTCTTATAATCATCTAAAGGGATATATATGGATCGAATTTACCAAGACAACATTCTTGATTCTGAAGAACTGAAAGTGAAGGAACAGAAGGATGAAGGCAACTGGAACATGTATATCAGAAGCAGAAAGAACACCGAATTAATGCAAAACTTTCTAGAGCTGGTAAGGGAGAAGTAATCCTCTTCAGAAAATAAGAGGCATAAAGGTGTATTCTACAAGCATATTTAAATTATATGTCATGTTTGTATGGATGTATACCTTGAACAGAAGTAATCAAGTATAGATAATAGCAGTACAAGTAGAATTATTCTTCAAGGCAAGAGCAACAATGGACAGAGTATTTATTTAGGTACTCCTACAAATACATCAAGCAGTACAAGAATAGAGATTACAAATGGTTGAGGCATAGATCAGCATTCGACTTGGTTTCAAATTGGTCGAGATAGACTATCTTCAGCAAAGGAGATGGGAGTGGATGTTGAAATATAGAATACAGGTATTACAGATATTCAGTGAACAGGACTTTTTTTGTCAAGGAATCTATAAGCTAGAGCCAGATCTATTAGTGGCAGTGTCAAAGTCCAGATTCAAAGCTATCTTCCATAAGCAGATAAAACTGGATTGATCCAGTACCTAAGATTGAAGACCCAAGATGAAGACTAAATTCCAAAAGATTCAACAATGTGGAAGAGTGAGTTATCATCACTAAGTTCTTGAATATTTAAACTTTTGGAGGTCCAAAATTTCTTCATTGGGAAGGTGTGATCCAAAAGGTTCTAAGGAATGCTCACATAGGTCCAGCAGGATCCAAAATACTCACATAGGTCCTAGGGGACCCATAAATGTTCAAACGTTTACCATATAAAATCATTCTGAAAAGGCATCATTGCGTAGATCTCGTCATCATCTTTCCAATGGTGCAAACATCGCCTCAAACAAAGTTCGTATGAAAAAGTTATGAGCAATCAAAGTTCCAGTCAAACTAGGTCAAAGGTCAAAGTACATGGGAACAAAGAGGTGACATGTGTCACCACTACGAGGGTGACACATGGCACATGATTATTGGTAGTTGACTGGAAAAGGTACAATCCAAGTGGCCCAATTGCAGGTTGACAAGTGGTGCACAAGTGGACAAATTGTATGATGACATGTGACATGTACAAGCTAATGAGAGGTCGCCACATGGAGACCTCCCATTAGCCTATATTGGCATGGGTTACAAAATTATGNAATCCAAGTGGCCCAATTGCAGGTTGACAAGTGGTGCACAAGTGGACAAATTGTATGATGACATGTGACATGTACAAGCTAATGAGAGGTCGCCACATGGAGACCTCCCATTAGCCTATATTGGCATGGGTTACAAAATTATGGAGTCGACGGGGGTTGAACCCCCAACATCCATAACCTCCCAAAGGCCTAACACAATCCCCATTACCATCGCTCCACCATATGTTTCTTAACCACTATATGTTTTACATATCATTTGAACTTGGTTAAATTTATATTCAGAGGGGAAAAGGGGTCGAGGGCTAGCCCCCAACCCTTGGTCTATGTGATATTACATGCGACCTATACCAAGGTGCACGAAGAGCTAATGATTAACCAATGTATATATACAGTATAAACCATGTATTATATATAAAGTATATATAACAAATAAAACCCAATATATGTGCATGGAAGTAGATCGAACCTGGAAATTCTAGGATATAATCCAGAGACCCAAACAACATGCTAATGGACCTGTTTATTATGGGATTCCGCTATTTTTAGCAAGAAGTTGCCAAACAATCCGTGTGGAGGTTGGATAGGCCCGAGTTTATATATGGGCACGATTTTTTAGATGCACACATTCCAATGTGCATGGATCCCAATGCAGGCATAGATCCCACGGAATATATTTTGATGCAGAGCATGGATCCCAAGGTAGTGGGGATGTCTCGAAGGACGTGCCAAGAAGAGGCCAAGTATGGTTGTCTCGTAAAGCATGCCATGAGGTATATTGACGGAACATAGGCAACTTTATACTCATTTTTCATGATTTTTCGCAAGGATCGTGAATTTGAGGTCTATTTTTTTATTTGAAGTCATTTGTAATATTATTAGCTCAATTTTCCATTAATGATCATTTAATGCATTTTTTTGGTGCCGAAGAGGGCGAAATTGAGCCAGTTCATAAATTGGTCGACTTTATAGTCAAATTTCTCAGAATTCCAAAAGGATTTTAATGGTGAACTTATTTTCTTGTTTTGATTTATGGAATTAAAGAGAGTCCATTTAAATGGATTTATGCAAGCATATTGTAATGTAATTTGGTCTTTGAGATGATGGAGAATAGTCATGTTATCTAAAGGGACTTTGAAGATGAATTGATGTACATCATCCATATATGTAATTTGAGTTATTTTATTTCATGTTGTGTCATCTCACTAACCAGAAAACTAATCATCATTTTATGAGTTTTGGGTAAAAAGCACATCATCAGAATTCTGCAAACCACCCTAATACGATCAGTAAATTATTTTGGATTAATTTAGATACTACATGTATATACTTAAATAAATGAGTGGTGTCTAAGGATTTTTGGATCAGGCGCAATCTTTATCTGATGGTATCCTGAAAATCCATCGGTGAATGAGTAGGCCTCCTACCCTCCTACGTTTTATAATACTTCATATGTAAAGGGGGTCGGAAACGAGTCATGCAAACAGGCATCATTCAACTTCCTTAGGTATACACAAATTCTAATACCCCTCATTTTCTTATCTTGAACCACCATTGAACTTATCCATTCGGAATTTGTAACAAGTTCAATTATAACGACTTCTATCATTCTATCAAGATTTTTCTTCACTTTTTCCTTGTACTTTGGATTCAATCCATAAGGTATTTGTCTTACTAGATTTGCATCTAGTTTTAAGGGAATATTCATCTCGCCCAATTCTCCAGCTATTCCCTCCATCTCTGAAAATTTTCTAGGAAATAGATCATGATATTCGTGTAATAGGTCTACAATATTTTCCATATTCTCATTGTTCCAATAATCACCATTGTTTGCAAACTTTGGTTTCTCCTTCTTGCCAATGTTCACTTTGTGCACTCTTAAGGTATTTGTATATTCTTTGGATTCAAGTGTTGGACCTACTACGTCGCACTCTCCTTCAGTCTCCGATACCTATACATTTCTTGGGTCTTCCTCTCCTTTGTCTTCCTTGGTAACATTATAAAAATCTAATATTTCATTAATTGTCACATACTCTCCGTGCATGCTACACGTGGGAACTATTTCTACTTGACCTTCTTCCATAAAAAAAGTTCCTATAATGACTTGTAAAGTTTCATCTACTAAAGGTGACTCAGCTTCAAAATTAAACGGTACCTTAAAGTTTTGGGTGATCTCTTCCTAGTTCATCGTCCCTCTATGCACTTCTATCTCTAAATACCAGTTCCTCGGAACTGTCTCCAGTGTATGTATGAACCTTTGTGTCCATTCCTACTTCGGAAATTGCCTCCAAGTTATAATACATCATGCAATGTGTTCCTTTGGATCGCTCATCCTCGTATACTTGTGCATAATGTCTTTTGTTCCAAACCTTATCTGCATCATCCTTTTACAATGTTCCTAGTCCTCTATCCCTTCCTTGTGGTTTTCCCACCATCTTACTATAGTTTCTCTCAGTGCAACATCTAATGCTAATAGTGTTTATTGTTCGGGTATCTACAACTCAAATTCATTGAAAAAAGAACTTATTGCAGTTAATCACTAAAACTTTGGTGTATCATGTACCTCTGTTATGATCCAGCGCAATGAGTGAGCAATGCAAGCACACCTTTTGGTCAACACTTCGTGCAACCAGTGTTTCCATTGTTTAAGTCCTTACTCCAAGTCAGATGTGCAAGAGCTTATGCTTCTCCAACTAAGAACAACATATGGAGTGGGATTGGCGTAGTCATCCATGTGCATTGTCATATTATATAAGTTATCAATTTCCTTTCTCACGCGCTCCACATACCTTCTTGCCTCCATAGGGTCTAATGGTGAAGTGACCTTTAAGCCTCCTCCAAAAATCATCTCAATTTTCTTCAAGTTAATAATCACTTGATTATTGAAGGCCCAATCCAATCCAAGCAACGTTATATACAGCTGACTATTATCCACGATCTCAATCACCTCAAAGTCATTTATATTGTGCACTCCATATAGATTAACATGTACCTCTGCCAATCTCTTGATTGGTATTATCTTATGTTGGTTATCCAACCTCAAATGAACATTTGACCAAACTAGCTTTGGTTTCCCCATCATCTCCCACGTCTTTCTTGGAAGCACATTGACATCTGATCCTAAATCTAAGATGACATTATCCATGTCATATTCTCATATCTTCACACTTAATATGAACTCTCTATTTGTCCTCTTCTTCCACGAGACTTGGTTCACTACTTTCTGCTTTGTAGGTACCTCTTTGTCTTGTGTACATTGATCGATCATTTCACGTAGTGCATTCAGTGTTGTCTCATCCTGCATCAATTATAAACATATATTTAAAAAGTATTTCAAAGTATTTACCTTTTCGAATGGCCTTTCTAGAATAGTGCGATGATAAATTGACGGTATATCATATATTGGCGATGTCTTTGACTTTGATGCTATCAAGTCTAGTCCTAGTATCTCCTTCCTTGCTTGTTGATAGGTTTATTTTTCTCTCTTCAGATTGAATGTTGGCATGGGCTTAGTTTATTTCCTTATCCATTGTTCAATTCTCTCTCCCTTCTCCATTGCATTTGGTCCAGTTCTCATTCCATCACGCGTAATAGCTTCCACTCTGGGCTGATCGTCACATTCCTCGGCGGCTATCATCTGCAGGTTTTGCTTCTGATTTTGATGTTGGTTCTTATGTTGGTTTTGGTCCCCTCTCTCTTTCCACTTCACTATCATTTGTGGGCAATATTTTGTCGCATGATCCAAGGATCTTCAATATGTGCACTTTGTGCAAGGGTTCAAGAAATCTCTCGCTAAATGTCTCAATTGATTACAGTTATAATAAATTATCGGTCCTCTGCCTCCTCAACCAAATCCTCCACATCCTCGACCTCTGTCAAATACTCCACATCCACCTTGATTAAATCCTCTTGGAGTGTTGTACTATGGAACTCCTTCTTTTGTTGTGGCATTTTCTTCCTGAACTATGTACATGTCTAAAGTGCACTCTCTCATTAAGTTGAATGCACGATAATATTTTTCATCGTGTCCTACCAATTTGCAAAAATTACAAAATAATTTCCTAGGTGTACTTTGGTGCTTCTGCAGTAAGGGACAAGCATTTGGATGATGTCTCCCTGTCTTACATATATCACAATACCCTACTCCTCCTGCCAATGGGTTTGGTTCTCTTGTGGCCATATACTACGTGAATTTTGGGAATTCTTACTTTCGATGGCCTTCTGTCTTACATGTTATACACCAAACATGTTCCTGTTTTTCCTTTTCCTTCATTATTTTTTATAATTGAATTCTCAGCACATCCAAATGTGATTTTACCTAAGCCATACCTATGCCATCTCCTACAGGATATTATTCCAATTTCATCATTATTTCCAATGCTTATGGTTGTGACGTGACCCTCTATTGTGTTAACAGACAACGAATGTGTGGCAACATACCTACAATAAACCATTTTCGATGTTGCTCGTCATGAATATTGAAATTTAATCGACCCATAATATCTTTAAATCTTTGGTCATAATCCCACACTGTCTCATTCTACACTTCCTTAATCTCTTTCATCTCTATAAAATAGTACGATTTATATTTTGGCTTCCGAAATTCTTTCAACAACACTTGTCCAATCTCTTCCAAAGTTTTTTATTGTCTGTCCAGTGTAGTTGTCTAATACTTCATATACCATAGTAGTGCACGACCTCTAAATAGCGTGGCCAATTGCACGATCTTCATCGCCTTATCCTGGACATTCTTCGCAGTCCATATTGTGTCGCATACAAAAAAGTGTTTATCAGGGTCCTCCGACCCTGCTCCCTGAAAATCGGGAATTCTTAGTGTATGGTGTATCCTTTCCATTGTAATCGGTGTTGTACTTACCCTTGGTGATGTTGACTGAATCTGATTCCTTGCACTACTTCCACTATTCTAACTATTTCTCTGACTTCCTCCACTCACTACAATTGCTCTTGAACAAGTCTCGGTTCCTGCTTCAATTCTAAGGGATGCAAACAGGGTCGTGAGTTCGATGCATATTCCTATATGAGATGGAATTCCTTCTTCTACTAGAAAATACTGAGGATCTCTTTCTTTCCTTTTCCTTTCTCTATACAATGTGATATGAAGTACTACGCAGGGGTCACTTTCCTTGAATTCTCTATGTTTCTCTTCTTTCCTAGCCACAACCTCCCTCTTGCTATATCTAAAATTTTTCCCACAACACAATACTCCAATATCTCCATTTGATTCAGTATCCTCTTCTCTCGACATCCCCAGTCCATCTGATCCATACTCATTCTTCCCACTCTCATACCATCCTCTAGTCATCCCCCAGTCCCCCTATGTGCACGAAGGCGCCTAGCTATTAGAATCCATCTTCATGACATTCTTAATGCATAGTAACATATTTATCCAAGTAGATAATGCGCTCAAATATATTTTGCGCGAGCCCTTGAAAAATTCCCTCTCTGCGACATTATAAGACAGAGTACAATCTACTGCAAACTCTGTAATATAACCCCCGAGTATATTATTCAACCAGAAATCAACCACGAGAGAAACATTATTACTTATAGTATTGAGTTGTCTTATCAATTCAAGAGTCCTATTTCTCAAATATTTAGCTCTATATCTCCCAACGTTCTCCACTATCCTTTCTAACCATTCACTCAAATAATCAGAAATTCACCAAAGAAAATTTCATGTAGATCTTTGAAAACATACCTTTGTAACCATTGCTCGTCGTTGAGATGAGGTTTTCTATTATCTTCTTTGAAAAAGTCTCGTTTCTTCCCCTCTAGCCATTCTTTGATTTCTTCCTTATTTTTCCTCCAAAACATTCCCCTCAATTATAGTTCTCGGTCCCGACAACGAAACCATTTGTTGGTGCACAATGGGCAGACCCAGGGTTAATCATCTATATACCAACAAAACCCTTAGACACCAGCCCTTTTGGCATCACCTGCAGAGAAAGTGAAGTCTCACATGAGGTTTCTAGAGGGGTTGCAGGAACCAGGGTTCTGCATTGATGAGGGGAAGTGATGCATTCTTCACTTTCTTACTACCATTCACTCGTGTGCGTAGTTCTGGTTACTTAACATTAAACATATTATATACGCAACCTTATCCCAATTAACATTCATGCGACATTATAACATCATATAAACACATTCATCATCATACTTAAGCATTATCATCATTGAACAATAACATTAAACATCATAACATGAAAACACATCACACACACAAATTTAATGT
Organism: Picea sitchensis; assembly: GCA_010110895.2. Lineage (NCBI taxonomy): Eukaryota > Viridiplantae > Streptophyta > Pinopsida > Pinales > Pinaceae > Picea > Picea sitchensis. The sequence continues at coordinate 156,842 of SNQJ01S0031379.1, forward strand.
GGTTTACCCAACATGGGCTACGTCCACAACGACTGGCTTCTTTTATTAGTCATTGATAGTCCCCTTACATTTGTGCACTGCACTACAAAATATGCAATAGTATATCACCCAAACCTTCCTAGCCATTCTACTGCATTGAGATATTCACTCCTCAATCATACCTCAGACTTCTTCCTTCACTCAACTCCCTTACCCAAAAATCACTAAGAACTTCTCACCTCTCCAACCCGTTTACCTAAAAATCCTTTACATATTTATACATAAAAATAGGGCAAAGCCTGTTACAAAAGTGGACAAAAATGTCCCAAAAACCCAACGGTCTATAACCATTTTCTACCTTTTGCGGGCTGCTCCACTGCGCATCCTTTTGTCATGTGCTTTGGCTCCTTAAAGTCTGGTCCCGTCGTGCACTCTGGTCCATCTTCTAATTGCCTTTTGTTCTTTTACTTTTTCTGGTGCAGATCCCAAAACTTATCCAAAATGTATATCCAACAGGTACCGTTGTAGTCTAGTAGTACTGACATATTCAACCTTCCACAAGGGAAGGAGGTCTCATCCAAGTTGCAGTCGAGACTTAAGTGGTGAAGGGATTCAAAGAGGATGCACCATCATTTTTATCATGACCATTTATAGTTCAATTCATCAATATGCAACAAGACATACATAACTAGTGATTAATTTCCAAGTAGACATAACAGAAGCAATCACGTGACAAAGAAAATATGGATTCATGCACATTATAACAAAAATTTAGAGCCCAAATAACCTTCTATTATATTATCATCATCTCATCTTGGTGTTACAGCAATTACAACTCCCATACAATAGCTTATGCAACACAATCTCTCCCCATATACCGATTTCAAACTCTTAAGCTTCTACACAAGCACAGTGCCATTCAAAACCCCTTTTCAATATCTCTTACAAGATAGACTCAATAATTATAATCATCATACTATTCATGGTGGTAAGAACTTCATAAGAGTGTAACCCTTCCCCATTAAATAACTCCAAATTTATATTGTTTCCTTGGCCGCTTCTTTATTCTGCTATTTTTTCGACGTTGATTCTTGATTCCACTTCTTTTTCGGCTTCTTCCTTGCATACGCTTGAGCTATTTGGATTTTTCACTACTCCTCCAGCTGGTGCATGATTATTTTTCATTGTTGTTATATTTGCAATTGGATTTTTTCTTGTCTAACTATTTTCCGTCGCTTCTAATCTTTCGCTGCCATATTATGCTTTCCCACAAAACTTTGGTATTTATGCAAAAACATGGATCCCTAAAAAATGGAGGGCCCAATAGGCGCCAACCACAATCTTTGACTCATATCAAGTCAACCTTATGATTCTCTACTGTGGTCTCCCTCAAATGGAGGGCCCAACTTAGGTACAATGGTGAGGGCCTACTAGTGGAAATTTGTGTAGTTCTCCACATGGTCTTGCCATTTCCTTGCCAAGATTTAATCTCCTGCAACAAATTCCTAAGAAACAGTCATATCAGGCTCCTACGGCTTAGTAGCCAATAGAGTAGTACATTTTGTGTCGGAAATGGAATCGATTTGTTGCATCTAGACATATTCATCTTGCACGGTAGGTCGAAAGTTTCGAAGCTCTTTCTTAGAGGTCCTTGTAGATTCATCCATCGCATCTGGTCATTCATGTTCAACCTGGATCTCTACAAAATTTGTTGCCTACTCAACAAGGTCAGCAAGGGCTCAAGATTCCACGTGAATTCTATTGATTTGTGTGTGCAATTCTTCAATTGGTTGACTACGTCATTCTAGTAAGTTGTCCCAGTCGTTAACCATGTCAAAGAGATGGTGAAATTCATCAGCATGGTAACGAAGAGAGGAACTGACATGATTTCCCTCCACAACTACCTGTGTAATCTTCTTCATCATCTCTTTGGGCTTCTCCTTTTCTTTCAACTTAATTGCAACCAACTCTTGTTGCAGAGTGTTGGTATTTGTTGTCAATTGTGACCATCCATCATTAATGAGCTCAATTCATTGCGGAAGCACAACTGGAGTGATGTCCTCAAGGAGCTCGGGAGTAACCTATCTGAAGGTGGGCTAGATGTGAACAAATTTATGTGACACAACTGCAATAATGGATTCATCCTGTACCTGCAATCCATGCTCAAGCTCCTCGGTAGATGATGCTACAACAATGCCGTTGCGTAGTTGTTGTGATTGTTGTGTGAGATCCTCATTTTTTTTTCTCAACTGTTGTCATCCTCTACTCAATTTTATCCATGGAGGCTCGGATAAGGTGTAAAATCTAAGGAGTAGACCAAGCTATGATCCCACCACTAGTGAGAGACTAATCGAAGGGAAACAGTGAAACTAGTGGTTGGCCACTGGCGATAGTTCACTCAGACAATATGGGGGTGTCAGCCGAGTAAGGACTAGTTGAGGGGGCTCTTAAGCTACGTGCAAGTCAGTCTTGGACCTCATGCAAAAGAATTACAACTACATCTATTTTCTCCAGGCATGACTTCAAGATAGCTCGACACTGTTGCGGTTCCTGCAACATGGGAGCAATATGTTCCTTGACCGAGGTCGTTTTGTGAGTTGATTAGGTGTCATCCTAGGTATCCATCCTGTTGGTCCTATGGAGGATATCGGTCCATCGAAACTTGTGTCTTTGGCCTTGTCTCTTTCTCTGAATGAAGAACATGTTATGGTTGTGTACCCAGGGGGACTTGGACCTATGGAACCTGGGGGAAAGTGGATGGGATGGGAAATATGGTGTTGGAATTTGTGTAAGAGGGGTCAGTAGACTCTAGCAATACCATGTCTAAATGGGTGTGGGAAGTGGATGATGGAGTGGTGAATGGGATATCAGCAGGAAAACTATGTTGTTAGTTGGGAAGTTCCTCAATGATGAGGGAATATTTTTGCTTCATTGTGGGCTCATCAATGATGGTTATCATAGGGACCAAGGAAGGAATGTGGGTAGTGGTGTGGATAGGAGGGGTAGTGGTGTGGGTCGGAGGTGGAAGGGAAGACAGACGAGTAGCCTTAATGATAATGGGGTCAACAGAAGACTTGGATGGATAGTCAGTGTGTTGCTTCTTTAAAGGAAAGGAGGAAGAAAATACTTCATGTAATTGATTACCTGAGATGGTGGCGTCATATGGAATGGTTGAGAATGGAATCTACATTGTACCCCCAGGTAGCACTTCCTCTTCCCCTTCCTCTGAGCTTGAAGGACTCTGGTCTCTCTTTGTTGAGTTGGTCCCAGCACCAGGGGTTTGCACAGGAGTTGATCATTGTGAAATGGAAGGCATCATATAAGAACAACCTGACCACTTCTTTTATTTGACAACTCTCGATCAAGACATAACTTCCTTATACAAAATGGCCTCATCCAGGTAGAACAGAAATGGGGTCATGTGGAAAAGTGTTGGGGTAGTGCCAAGAGGCCACACAAACATATTTTCCTAGTTCATGTTGAACCAAATGTTATGGGTATGTAGGTTGAGTAAATTTTGTTGAATCCTCAGCCACTAAGTAGCAATAATGATGTCGTTTTACTATTGGAGAAAGGAAGTATCATAGTATGTGGTGTGGGAAGTGTGATCATGCCAGGAGTCGAATAGCTTAGCAAGGTGGTTGTCGGGAGTGGTGGAAAGAGAGCATCTTGTTAGTGGATTCCACTTCCACATCACAAAAGAAAATAATAGGTATCCATAAATAAAATAGGTGGACCATTCATGGGCATCATAATAGGCCTGCAGCATTTCGATGAGTAGGTCCTGGCACCAATTGAGTTGGGTTCCTTCTTTGAATAATTCCACCACATAGATAGTATCCATCATGCATTCACCCCTCAAGTAATTCTTCATTACATTGTATGCAATCATATAGCAAGCATAGTGTACCTTCTCATCATTAATGATATCAATGTGCGCTCCCCGGCCTCCTCAGTAGGTGCCATACTTGTCATACAAACTAAGCTCGACCTTCTTATGGCCATTCTTCCATGAACTCTCAAAGCCGTCATTTGCATATTGTCCCTCCATAGATAACCCAGTAAGATTGTATATATCTTCCAAGTGGATGGGGTAAGCTTGGTCCAACCACAAAGTACTATTGTGCATGTGGCTAATGAGAAACTTGGTGCACCATCCAACATCGCCAATGGTGCCAAACATCACCAAGTCATATAAAATCATCAATGTGGATCTCTGTAGGGGGATGTATGACAATTTCCACTCCCACTGCATCTCACTGATAGGTAGTGTTGAAAATCCATAAAGGTATGTAGAACCATATGCATAAACTAAGTGGCATCTGTGAAATCGATGTCCAGCAATCGAGTTTGATTGAATTTTCCATGGAGATTGCCTATTACTTCGACATGTGGATCCATGAAATCCTCTAGAACAGCATCTTTGGGAAGAGCTCCCTAACTAAAAGGGAAAACCACCCTAGCAGACCGACGTTAGTAAACAAAAATGATTGGTGGGAAGAGGTGTGGTTGCAGTCTTATAAACTTCTCAAGGCTCTCCAGGACTGAATATGCACTTAAGTTGAGCAAAACACAATAAGATTTAGCAGTCGGGAAAATTTGAGTTTATAGACAATAGTCGGGATGTAACACCCTGTTTCCCCCAGATTGTAAATATAACTGAACTGGCCAAGGACTATGGCAAAACTCATAAGTATGAATATGTGTTGTAAATGGA
>SNQJ01S0031379.1:161547-185400 GCA_010110895.2 Picea sitchensis
TCTAAAGGAATTATAATATCATTCCAAGTCATAGATGAAGTGGTTAGCCTTGTCCAAGGTTAAGTCAGTTATGTCACATTGTTATCCCATAGTCATTTGTCATCATTTGAAAAGGGTGATTCTTAAGTTGTTACATTATGTATTTAAAGAGTCATGGGAGCATCATATCACATGTACTAAATGTTTCTTAGGTTTTCCAATCCAAATTGTACCTTTTAAGGACTTGTAACCAATTAGTTTGAATTCATAGAAAAACCTCCTAGCTTTTCATAGTGACTAATTGTCAATGTCAAATTACTTCAGAAAATCCCTATCTCCATAACGATCAGGAAATCAGGGGAGTAAGGTCATGGGATTCATTGTTTTCCTTTCAATTGGTTTTATAGGGTTATTTCTCTTTTAAAATCATCAAAACAGTGATTTGCTGTGAAACTATGATTTGTTGTGAAACTGTGATTTACTGTGAAACTGCAATTTGTTGCGAAATTTCTTGTAGCTAATTGTTTTTGCAGTAAAATTCAAACTCATATTCTCATAATATGGTGATTGATATCAACAAACTGAAAGAGGTTTTTATTAAGCACTGGTTCATCTAAAAAACCTCTTTGATTTTTTTCACAAGTGTCATGATTTAGGATATTTGAATGGATCTTTACATCCCTTTTTTCCATATTTTCGCCATAATTAGTTAAAAACTAAACCCTAAAAAATAGGAGTTAGTTTGAAACTCCTTGTTATAGTTAGAAAACCTAAATATTTTGAATTGCTTGAGATATAATGTAAAGAAAGACTATATATTGGGAGAGGAAGAAAGGAGAGATGGAATGTGAGAAAAAGAGACTATTGTGATTGTATTTTAAAATTGTTTCTTTAAGGTGATCAATATAGAACTACGGACTTTTTTTTGACAAAGATCCATGTGCTAGTGTGTTTAGATGTGTTTCCTTTTATATGTGTGTGTTTCCCCATCTCAGTTTATTATTTGAATGTTAGTTTCTTCAGTGTTTAATTGAGATTACATGATACAGAATTCATCTTTTGATGCTCTGTTTTCATAGAAGTTAGATACTCCACTTTTTTCCTCTAAAGTTTCATTAGAATTCATCTAAATTCAAATGCTCTTATGTAATGTATTGTTCTCTTTAAATATTCCATCATGCTATAACGAATTCATTGATCTGAAGACATTGTCTATCTTTCCTCTACCATCAATTTGCTCAGCCACCAGCGATTGATCTCCTAGATTGTTATTTCATTTTATGACTCCATGCCCAATGGTAATTTCCTCTTAACTCTCTCACCACTTTCATAAACCTTTTATCTACAGAAAATATAGCCATTATACTGATTGAAGAACTAGTAGGAGAGAGCCCTCTATGCATTGGAAGGAGGCTAGCTTCCAATATGAAAGTAGTTTTGTGGTTACCTATGGGTTTTCCTTTGATAGCCAAGGAAAATTATAGAATGATAAATTTTTGGCGACGTCGTTGCGGAGTGAAGATGAAATCATCCCTGGGAAAGAATGACAAAGATTCAGTATTGATTCCTAAGGGTAGACAAAGAGTCAGACCTTGAAATTGGTTGTATTTTTTACCCTGGCGACTCCATTTTCAGAAGAATCCATATTTCAGATATTTCATGGCAACTCCACTATCAAAAGAATCCGGATCTTAAAGATTTTAGTGGTGACTTCATTGTCTGAAAATGGATTCTTGTTCTGCAAGGAATGCTCCTATGAATCGTTCACATATTATTGGCTTTCCAAATCGAATTCCTTGTATAGATTGGAAAACTTATTTGCCAAAATTTAAAGATGAAGGAGGAGATTATGCTTCTTTACATTTGATTAAGTTTCACATGCATTCACGTAATCTAAAGTTTAAATCGCATGAATATTGTATGATGAATATGTTCATGGACACCTTGGAAGGAAAGGCAAGATCATGGTATGAAAAATTACCATATGCTAGTCTATATTCTTTAAAGGATTTTCATTCAGTATTTTTTGAAAATTATAAAGGATCCTATCCATCTTTGTTGTTGGTTCAAAATTGTTGTGATCACGTTGAAAATTTCATTCGACACATGAAAAATGTTTATGAAGATGATGTGTTTATGGATGATGAAATTATAGAGGCATTTTATGAGAATCCTTTTCATCATTAGGAAGAAATACTAGAGACTAGTTACCGTGATACTCAAGAAAATTTCCAGCAAACACTAGCTTCTCCCTTGTCTGAAAATGAAATTGATCAGGATCTTGACAATGAATTTCATGTTTCTTCACCTGAGTTTGATGAACATATTCAGTAGTCTTGTTAGATTTTATGTCACGAAGAGAAATATCACGATAGTCAATCAAGTTTTTCCTCAGCCCTTTCATTTCTTGGGTCTTTATTCCAAGAAGAATCTTATCAAATTCAGAATTTTGAAATTGCATGTATGGAAACTCAAAAGAGTGAGCTCACTTTAAATGAAGATTTAGTGTTTACACATGACAGTTATAAATTAGAGTTTGAGGGAAACTTTGAAAATCAAATTATGGAATTGAATCCTTGTGAAGATGAAGGTGTTATTCATGAAAGAAGTGAGCCAATTAATGGCATTTATACTCCATAGTCACAAGAAAATAATGAAGAGAAAATTGTTGTTTCAGGTTCTTTTGAAAATCAAGATGTTTTTTTTGCTAAATCATATGAAGCACCTTCAGACATTCTCGGCCCTCCATAGTGTCATTTTAGTGTGGGTGATATGGAGTGCTCTTTTGATGTTGTATATGTAACTCTTATGTCAATGATGCAATTGTCTTGTTCAAAAGAGTCCCATGATCGTTCATCAGTACTTTAGGACACCAAAACCTTGTAACTATGTTCTCAAACATGAACCAGGTAGTTGTCTTTGTGTTGCAGTTTGTAACTGTTTATGCCTCTTCCCATCTTATCAAGTAGTCTATCGTGGTAATTATGTACCTACCTCATGTTCTCCACGTTGGTGGATTAATTGGTCTGACAAAATCCACTGCCCATTTTTCAAACGCCTGTAAGGTAACTTGTGGATTCAAAGGCATATCATCCCACGACAGTCTTTCTAGTCGCTAGCAAATGTCACAGCTCTGAAAATATTCCTTTGTGTATTTATGGAGGGTTGGCCACCATAGTCCTGCATGTAAGATCTTATGTGTTGTATCCTTTTATGCATAATGATCTATTGCAATTCCATCATGGCCTCTGTTAGGATCATTGCTATTTCAGGTTCTAGCACACATCGTCACAGTATCCCATCTATGCCTCTTGTATAAATTTCCTGTGATCAATTGATAATATACTACTTTAACCACTAGTTGCTTCTTTTGTGCTACTGTCATATTAAATGGAGCCACTCCTGTGCTCAAATATTGGACAATTTCTACAAAATGGTCGTCTACCATTTGAACTGAGAATAAATGTGCATCTGGTAAATTATCATCTAGATTCCCTGTGTATTCTCCTTTCAGTATCCGTGAAAAATGGTCTGGTCCTACCTTCATTTTCCTTGGCTTCACAATAACTTCGAAATCATATTGTTGGAATAGCAATAACCATCAGCATATTCTCCCCCCCAACACTTTCTTGTTCACTATATATATGAGTGAAGAGTGGTCTATATAAATCTTGAAATGGGACCCCAACAAATAGTGTCTGAACTTCTGCAAGGCACAAACCATTGTCAATCCTTCCCTTTTTGTCTTCATGTAATTCTGCTCAATAGTTGACAAATCCATGCTAGCAAAAGCAATTGGATGATTTAACTCTCTCTCTCCTCGTTGAGCTAACACTTTGTTGAGTGCTATCGACGATTCATCCACATGAACGTGAAACTCTTTTTGCAAATATGAGAACACTAGAATGGGCGCAGTGACTAAGTTTTGTTTCAATACGTCCAAACCCCTTTGACAATATTCATTACACTGAAATTTAGCTTCTTTCTTCAATAACTTCTCCATTGGAGTTGTAATCTATGCATAACCTTTAATAAATTTCTTGTAATATCCGATATGACCCAAAGTTGTTCTCAATTGTCTCACTGATGAAGGTGGCGTAAAATTAACAATTACTTCTATCTTAGCAGGATCAACTAACAATCCCTGCTTGCATACCACATGACCTAACAATATCCCAAATGGTGCGCAGAAAATACATTTCTTCAAGTTTAATGAAATATGATATTGTCTACATCTATCAAGCATAAACCTTAAAGTTTCTATGTGATCTTTCAATAGGATAAAGACAGTCAAATCATCTAATTACACTTCAAGAAACTTATGAATCAACTCCTTAAAGGCTACAACAACTACTCTAGAAAACATAGTAGGTGCATTCTTTAACCCAAACGACATCACTGTGTATTGATAGCTTCTAATTTTGTCGCAAAGGTAGTCTTATGTATGTACTCTGGTGTTGATAAAGGAGGATCTAAGGAACGGTCACAGAGGTCCAATAGTATCTGGAATTCTCATAGAGGTCCTAGGGGATCCATAAATGCTTGAAATTTTACTATCTCAAATCGTCCCAAAAAATGCATCATTGTGTAGAGCTCATCGCCATCTTTCCAATGGAACAAACATCGCCTCAAATGGAGTTCGTATGCACACGTTATGAGTGGTCAAAGTTCTAGTCAAAGGTCAAAGTACATGGGAAAAAAGAGGTGACATGTATTACCACTGTAAGGGTGACATGTGGCACATGATTATTGGTAGATGATTGGCCAAGGTACAATCCAAGTGGCCCAATTGCAGGTTGACAAGTGGACTAATTGTATTATGACACATGGCATGTACAAGCCAATGAGAGGCTACCACATGGAAACTTCCCATTAAAGTATATTGGCATGGGTTAAAAAATTATGGAGTCGATAGGGATCGAACCCGTGACCTTCATAACCTCCCAAAGGCCTAACACAAGCCCCATTACCATCGCGCCACCATATGTTTCTTAACCACTATATGTTTTACATATCATTTGAACTTGGAAAAGGGGCCAAGGGATAGCCCCCAACCCATGTTATATGTGATATTACATGCGACCTATACCAAATTGTGCAGGAAGCTAACGATTAACCAATGTATATATATAGTATAAACCATGTACTATATATATTATATATAACAAATAAAACCTAATATATGTGCATGGAAGTGAAAGGAACTTGAAACCTCTGGGAAATAATCTGAAGGCACAACCAACATGTCAACATACCCGTTTATTATGGGATTTTTCTATTTTTAGCATGAAGTTGTCAAACAATCCAAGTAGAGGTTGGATAGGCCCAAGCCTATATATGGGCATGATTTTCGAGATGCACACATTCCAATGTGCATGGATACCAATGTCAGAACATATCCTAAGGCATAGATATTAATGTAGGGCATGGATCCCAAGGAAGTATGGATGTCTTGAAGTATGTGCCAAGAAGAGGCCAAGTATGGTTGTCTCATAAAGCATTCCATGAGGTATATTGATGGAACATAGGCAACTTTATACTCATTTTTCACGATCTTTCACAAGGATCGTGAATTTGAGGCATATTTTCTGATTTGAATTCATTTGTAATAGTATTAGATCAATTTTACATTAATGAGCATTTAATGCATTTTTTTGCGTGTTGAAAAGGGTAAAATTGAGTTAGTTTGGAAATTGGTCGACTTTATAGTCAAATTTCTCATAATTTCACAAGGATTTTAATGATGAACTTATTTTGTTTTTTTGAGTTATGGAATTAAAGAGAGTATATTTAAATGGATTTGTGCAATCATATTGTAATGCAATTTGGTCTTTGAGATTATGGATAAAGGTCATGCTATCTAAAGGGACTTTGAAGATGAAGTGATATATGTCATCCATATATGTAATTTTCTATTGTGTCATCTCACTAACCAGTAAACTAATCATTAGTTTATGAGTTTTTGGATAAAAAGAACATCATCATAATTCTGCAAACAACCCCAATACGATCAGTAAATTATTTTGGATTAAGTTAGATACTCCATGTATATACTTAAGGAAATAAGTGGTGTCTAAGGATTTCTGGATCAACTGCTATTAGAGTTATTTTTAGCGTGTGTTGCAAGTTGTTGATGTGACAAGAGATCCAAGAGTTTAGTTGGATAATATTTTGAAGTCTCTTATCAATAAGACAAGATGAGTAGAGCTCTCATAAAGTTGAGGATGCAAAATAACATTAATCGGAAAATCCAGAAGGAGAATTATGAGCTAAGAATGCAGTTGCAAGCTCTTGAGGAAGAGAATAAAAATCTGCAAGATCGACTGTTATTTCATGAAGACATTCACATGAGTACTTTTCATGAATTAGAAATAAAGTTTTAGATATTGGCACCATCAATCAGTAAAGTTGGACAAGCAGAAAATGTAAAGTATCCACTACAAGAGAGACTATATCCCTCAAAAAACATGATCGAGAAAGATGACTCTTCATATTATTGTATTCCCCATCAAGATGGAGAATGCTCGAGTGTAGCTAAAGCAAAGAAAACTTCAGATGAAGAATTCCTACATAAGCAATTGGCCTTACCTTTCAATATAGAGAAGAGTAACATGTGTAAGGCATCTTCATGGAAAGATGTGCATGCTACATGCGAAGGAATGAAGACTTTTCCCAGTGGTGAATGGTATAGTTATCCATTTTCTTCATGTGAAACTAGAAACCATGATGTGGAGAAGTGTCGAAGAAGACAGTTTGTGCCAGTAAATCCCTCCAAGAAGAAACCGGATCATTTCTCAATTCAAAGGAAAAGGAGGAATGATGAGAAGGGTTTGTGGAACAAGAAACTCTATTATTATTGTGGTAAAAGTGGACACCATATTGAGAAGTGTTGGACACTTTACCCACACTTATATCTAAAGCACAATAGAAAGGATGTAAAGACACTTGCAAGAAGACAAGTAACATCTCCAAATGAATTTAATGGTATTACTGAAAGGCTTGGAAGAGAATACTTCCTGATGGGCCAGTCTTGACAAAGTGATATATGAAGGAATTGAAGAATGGTTCATGGGCAGTGGCTCATCTCGCCACATCACTGAGATGAGATCGGTTTTTTAATTTTCTTGGAATCTGACACAAATTGCTTTGTGGTATTAAGAACTAATACGAGACAAGAAATAAGAGGGTATGGATATGTAAGATTCCAACTCGAGTCAGGAGGATTTTTGGGAAAAGAACATACGTTGTGTGTTCCATATTTCAAGGTAAACCTACTCTCAGTTGTAGAATTTTAGGATGATGGTTATGTAGTCACATTCCAGAATGGTTGAGTACTTGTGTATTCAAGAGAATCAACTCCATACACTGCAATAGTTCTTGGTATTCGCAAAGAGAGGTTATACAAGTTACTGGGAAGACCTATAGTTTGGTATAATTGTTACTTTGGTTTGGAATCGGGTTCTGCATCAGATTCAATGTCAGATTCAACATCAATGTCAGAGGAATTTGCAGAGGTCGGAAGTTGTGAGACTCATCCCAGTACACTGAGGAGAATGAGTCCATAAGTAAAACATATTTAAATTTTTCATTGTAAATATGTATATTTGTAAATATAATATGCATATGTGTAAATATCCTAAAGTCTATTTGAAGGCTTGTAAGCCACTCATTGTAAATTATAGGAGTGAGAGGGACTCTATAAATTTCTATATTTCAACCTTGATTAAGTGTGAGGAATTTTGTAAGAGAGTTTCTATATTGCCACTTTATATTATGTTGAGAGTGAGAGGAATCTTGTTAGGGATATTTCTAGATAGTCACCTCTACATATTGTTTTAGGGTGAGAGGAATCTCGTTAGGGAGATTTCTAGATAGCCACCTATACATATTGTTTTACAATGAGAGGAGTCTCGTTATAAAGATTTATAAGGCCTTTAAGACAATAGTATGGGCAATTGTATTGTCTTATAATCATCTAAAGGGATATATATGGATCGAATTTACCAAGACAACATTCTTGATTCTGAAGAACTGAAAGTGAAGGAACAGAAGGATGAAGGCAACTGGAACATGTATATCAGAAGCAGAAAGAACACCGAATTAATGCAAAACTTTCTAGAGCTGGTAAGGGAGAAGTAATCCTCTTCAGAAAATAAGAGGCATAAAGGTGTATTCTACAAGCATATTTAAATTATATGTCATGTTTGTATGGATGTATACCTTGAACAGAAGTAATCAAGTATAGATAATAGCAGTACAAGTAGAATTATTCTTCAAGGCAAGAGCAACAATGGACAGAGTATTTATTTAGGTACTCCTACAAATACATCAAGCAGTACAAGAATAGAGATTACAAATGGTTGAGGCATAGATCAGCATTCGACTTGGTTTCAAATTGGTCGAGATAGACTATCTTCAGCAAAGGAGATGGGAGTGGATGTTGAAATATAGAATACAGGTATTACAGATATTCAGTGAACAGGACTTTTTTTGTCAAGGAATCTATAAGCTAGAGCCAGATCTATTAGTGGCAGTGTCAAAGTCCAGATTCAAAGCTATCTTCCATAAGCAGATAAAACTGGATTGATCCAGTACCTAAGATTGAAGACCCAAGATGAAGACTAAATTCCAAAAGATTCAACAATGTGGAAGAGTGAGTTATCATCACTAAGTTCTTGAATATTTAAACTTTTGGAGGTCCAAAATTTCTTCATTGGGAAGGTGTGATCCAAAAGGTTCTAAGGAATGCTCACATAGGTCCAGCAGGATCCAAAATACTCACATAGGTCCTAGGGGACCCATAAATGTTCAAACGTTTACCATATAAAATCATTCTGAAAAGGCATCATTGCGTAGATCTCGTCATCATCTTTCCAATGGTGCAAACATCGCCTCAAACAAAGTTCGTATGAAAAAGTTATGAGCAATCAAAGTTCCAGTCAAACTAGGTCAAAGGTCAAAGTACATGGGAACAAAGAGGTGACATGTGTCACCACTACGAGGGTGACACATGGCACATGATTATTGGTAGTTGACTGGAAAAGGTACAATCCAAGTGGCCCAATTGCAGGTTGACAAGTGGTGCACAAGTGGACAAATTGTATGATGACATGTGACATGTACAAGCTAATGAGAGGTCGCCACATGGAGACCTCCCATTAGCCTATATTGGCATGGGTTACAAAATTATGCAGTCGACGAGGGTTGAACCCCCAACCTCCATAACCTCCCAAAGGCCTAACAAAATCCCCATTACCATCGCTCCACCATATATTTCTTAACCACTATATGTTTTACATATCATTTGAACTTGGTTACATTTATATTCAGAGGGGAAAAGGGGTCGTCGGCTAGCCCCCGACACTTGGTCTATGTGATATTACATGCGACCTATACCAAGGTGCACGAAGAGCTAATGATTAACCAATGTATATATACAGTATAAACCATGTATTATATATAAAGTATATATAACAAATAAAACCCAATATATGTGCATGGAAGCAGATCGGACCTGGAAATTCTGGGATATAATTCAGAGACCCAAACAACATGCTAATGGACCTGTTTAGTATGGGATTCCACTATTTTTAGCAAGAAGTTGCCAAACAATCCGCGTGGAGGTTGGATAGGCCCGAGTTTATATATGGGCACGATTTTTTAGATGCACACATTCCAATGTGCATGGATCCCAATGAAAGCATAGATCCCAAGGAATATATTTTGATGCAGGGCATGGATCCCAAGGTAGTGAGGATGTCTCGAAGTAAGTGCCAAGAAGAGGCCAAGTATGGTTGTCTCGTAAAGCATGCCATGAGGTATATTAACGGAACATAGGCAACTTTATACTCATTTTTCATGATTTTTCGCAAGGATCATGAATTTGAGGTCTATTTTGTGATTTGAAGTCATTTGTAATATTATTAGCTCAATTTTCCATTAATGATCATTTAATGCATTTTTTTGGTGCCGAAGAGGGCGAAATTGAGCCAGTTCATAAATTGGTTGACTTTATAGTCAAATTTCTCATAATCTTGCAAGGATTTTAATGGTGAACTTATTTTCTCGTTTTGAGTTATGGAATTAAAGAGAGTCCATTTAAATGGCTCTATGCAAGCATATTGTAATGTAATTTGGTCTTTGAGATGATGGAGAATAGTCATGCTATCTAAAGGGACTTTGAAGATGAATTGATGTATGTCATCCATATATGTAATTTGAGTTATTTTATTTCATGTTGTGTCATCTCACTAACCAACAAACTAATCATCATTTTATGAGTTTTGGGTAAAAAGCACATCATCAGAATTCTGCAAACCACCCTAATACAATCAGTAAATTATTTTGGATTAATTTAGATACTTCATGTATATACTTAAATAAATGAGTGGTGTCTAAGGATTTTCGGATCAGGCACAATCTTTATCTGATGGTATCCTGAAAATCCATCGATGAATGAGTAGGCCTCCTACCCTCCTACGTTTTATAATACTTCATATGTAAAGGGGGTCGGAAACGAGTCATGCAAACAGGCATCATTCAACTTCCTTAGGTATACACAAATTCTAATACCCCTCATTTTCTTATCTTGAACCACCATTGAACTTATCCATTCGGAATTTGTAACAAGTTCAATTATAACGGCTTCTATCATTCTATCAAGATTTGCTTTCACTTTTTCCTTGTACTTTGGATTCAATCCATAAGGTCTTTGTCTTACTGGATTTGCATCTAGTTTTAAGGGAATATTCATCTCGCCCAATTCTCCAGCTATTCCCTCCATCTCTAAAAAGTTTCTAGGAAATAGATCATGATATTCGCACAATAGGTATACAATATTTTCCAGATTCTCATTGTTCCAACAATCACCATTGATTGCAAACTTTGGTTTATCCTTCTTGCCAATGTTCACTTTGTGCACTCTTAAGGTATTTGTATATGCTTTGGATTCAAGTGTTGGACCTACTACGTCGCACTCCCCTTCAGTCTCTGATACCTATACATTTCTTGGGTCTTCCTCTTCTTTGTCTTCCTTGGTAACATTGTAAAAATCTAATATTTCATTTATTGTCACATACTCTCCGTGCATGCTACACATGGGAACTATTTCTACTTGACCTTCTTCCATAAAAAAAATTCCTATAATGACTTGTAAAGTTTCATCTACTAAAGGTGACTCAGCTTCAAAATTAAATGGTACCTTAAAGTTTTGGGTGATCTCTTCCTAGTTCATCATCCCTCTATGCACTTCTATCTCTAAATACCAGTTCCTCGGAACTGTCTCTAGTGTATGTATGAACCTCTGCATCCATTCCTACTTCGGAAATTGCCTCCAAGTTATAATACATCACGCAATGTGTTCCTTCGGATCGCTCATCCTCGTATACTTGTGAATAATGTCTTTTGTTCCAAACCTTATCTGCATCATCCTTTTACAATGTTGCTATTCCTCTATCCCTTCCTTGTGGGTTTCCCACCATCTTACTATAGTTTCTCTCAGTGAAACATCTAATGCTAATAGTGTTTATTGTTCAGGTATCTGTAACTCAAATTCATTGAAAAAAGAACTTATTGCAGTTAATCACTAAAACTTTGGTGTATCGTGTACCTTTGCTATGATCCAACGCAATGAGTGAGTAATGCAAGCACACCTTTTGGTCAACACTTCGTGCAACCGGTGTTTCCATTGTTTAAGTCCTTACTCTAAGTTAGATGTGCAAGAGCTTATGTTTCTCCAACTAAGAACAACATCTGCAGTGGGATTGGCGTAGTCATCCATGTGCATTGTCATATTATATAAGTTATCAATTTTCTTTCTCGTGCACTCCACATACCTTCTTGCCTCCATAGGGTCTAATGGTGAAGTGACCTTTAAGCCTCCTCCAAAAATCATCTCAATTTTCTTCAAGTTAATAATCACTTGATTTTTGAAGGCCCAATCCAATCCAAGCAACATTATATCCAGTTGACTATTATCCACGATCTCAATCACCTCAAAGTCAGTTATATTGTGCACTCCATATATATTAACATGTACCCCTTCCAATCTCCCAATTGGTATTATCTTATGTTGGTTATCCAACCTCAACTAAACATTTGACCAAACTAGCTTTGGTTTCCCCATCATCTCCCACGTCTTTCTTGGAAGCACATTGACATCTTATCCTAAATCTAAGATGGCATTATCCATGTCATATTCTCATATCTGCACACTTAATATGAACTCTCTATTTGTCCTCTTCTTCCACGAGACTTGGTTCACTACTTTCTTCTTTGTAGGTACCTCTTTGTCTTGTGTACACTGATCGATCATTTCACACAGTGCATTCAGTGTTTTCTCATCCTGCATCAATTATAAACATATATTTAAAAAGTATTTCAAAGTATTTATCTTTTCGATTGGCCTTTCTGGAATAGTGCGATGATAAATTGACGGTATATCATATATTGGCGGTGTCTTTGACTTTGATGCTATCAAGTCTATTCCTAGTATCTCCTTCCTTGCTTGTTGATAGATTTATTTTTTTCTCTTCAGATTGAATGTTGGCATGGAATTAGTTTCTTTCCGTATCCATTGTTCAATTCCCTTTCCCTTCTCCATTGCATTTGGTCCAGTTCTCGTTCCATCACTCATAATAGTTGCTACTCTAGGCTGATCGTCACATTCCTCGGCGGCTATCATCTGCAGGTTTTGCTTCTGATTTTGATGTTGGTTCTTATGTTGGTTTTGGTTCCCTCTCTCCTGCCACTTCGCTATCAGTTGTGGGCAATATTTTGTCGCATGATCCAAGGCTCTTCAATATGTGCACTTTGTGCAAGGGTTCGAGAAATCTCTCGCTAAATGTCTCGATTGATTACAGTTATAATAAATTATCGGTCCTCTGCCTCCTCGACCAAATCCTCCACATCCTCGACCTCTGTCAAATCCTCCACATCCACCTTGATTAAATCCTCTTGGAGTGTTGTACTATGGAACTCCTTCTTTTGTTGTGGGATTTTCTTCCTGAACTATGTACATGTCTAAAGTGCACTCTCTCATTAAGTTGAATGCGCGACAATATTTTTCATCGTGTCCTACCAATTTGCAAAAATTACAAAATAATTGCCTAGGTGTACTTTGGTACTTCTACAATAAGGGACAAGCATTTGGATGATGTCTCTGTGTCTTACATATATCGCAATACCCTACTCCTCCTGCCAATGGGTTTGGTTCTCTTGTGGCCATATAACACGTGAATTTTGGGAATTCTCACTTTCGATGGCCTTCTATCTTACATGTTATACACCAAACATGTTCATGTTTTTCCTTTTCCTTCATTATTTTTTATAATTGAATTCTCAGCACATCCAAATATGATTTTACCTAAGCCATACCTACGCCATCTCCTACAGGATAGTATTCCAATTTCATTGTTATTTCCAATGCTTATGGTTGTGACGTGACCCTCTATTATGTTAACAGACAGTGAATGTGCGGCAACAGACCTACAATAAACCATTCTCGATGTTTCTCGTCATGAATATGAAAATTTAATTGACCCATAATATCTTTAAATCTTTGGTCACAATCCCACACTATCTCATTCTGCACTTGCTTAATCTCTTTCATCTCTATAAAATATTACGATTTATATTTCGTCTTCCGAAATTCTTTCAACAACACTTGTCCAATCTCTTCCAAAGTTTTTTATTGTCTGTCCAATGTAGTTGTCTAATACTTCATATACCATAGTAGTGCACGACCTCTAAACAGCATGGCCAATTGCACGATCTTCATCACCTTATCCTGGACATTCTTCATAGTCCATATTGTGTCGCATACAAAAAAGTGTTTCTCAGGGTCCTCCGACCCTGCTCCCTAAAAATCAGGAATTCTTAGTGTATGGTGTATCCTTTCCATTGTAATCGGTGTTTCACTTACCCTTGGTGATGTTGACTGAATCTGATTCCTTTCACTACTTCCACTATTCTAACTATTTCTATGACTTCCTCCACTCACTACAATTGCTCTTGAACAAGTCTCAGTTCCTGCTTCAATTCTAAGTGATGCAAACAGGGTCGTGAGTTCGATGCATATTCCTATATGAGATGGAATTCCTTTTTCTACTAGATAGTACTGAGGATATATTTCTTTCCTTTTCCTTTCTCTATACAATGTGATATGAAGTACTACGCAGGGGTCACTTTCCTTGAATTCTCTATGTTTCTCTTCTTTCCTAGCCACAACCTCCCTCTTGCTATATCTAAAAATTTTCCCACAACGCAATACTCCAATCTCTCCATCTGATTCAATATCCTCTTCTCTTGGCATCCTCAGTCCATCTGATCCTTACTCATTATTCCCACTCTCATACCATCCTCTGGTCTTCCCCCAGTCCCCCTATGTGCATGAAGGCGCCTAGCTGTTAGAATCCATCTTCATGACATTCTTATTGCATAGTAACATCTTTGTCCAAGTAGATAATGCACTCAAATATATTTTGTGCGAGCCTTTGAAAAATTACCTCTCTGCGACACTATAAGACAGAGTACAATCTACTGCAAACTCTGCAATATAACCCCCGAGTATATTATTCAACCAGAAATCAACCATGAGAGAAACATTATTACTTATAGTATTGAGTTGTCTTATCAATTCAAGAGTCCTATTTCTCAAATATTTAGCTCTATATCTCTCAACGTTCTCCACTATCCTTTCTAACCATTCACTCAAAATAATCAGAAATTCACCAAAGAAAATTTCATGTAGATCTTTGAAAACATACCTTTGTAACCATTTCTCATCGTTGAGCTGAGGTTTTCTATTCTCTTCTTTGGAAAAGTCTCGTTTCTTCCCCTCTAGCCAGTCTTTGATTTCTTCCTTATTTTTCCTCCAAAACATTCCTCTCAATTATAGTTCTCGGTCCCGACAACGGAACCATTTGTTGGTGCACAATGGGAAGACCCAGGGTTAATCATCTGTATACCAACAAAAACCTTAGACACCAGCCCTTTCGGCATCACCTGCAGAGAAAGTGAAGTCTCACATGAGTTGTCTAGAGGGGCTGCAGGAACCAAGGTTCTGCATTGATGAGGGGAAGTGATGCATTCTTCACTCTCTTACTACAATTCACTCATGTGTGCAGTTCTGGTTACTTAACATTAAACATATTATATGCGCAACCTTATCCCAATTAACATTCATGCGACATTATAACATCATATAAACACATTCATCATCATACTTAAGAATTATCATCATTGCACAATAACATTAAACATCATAACATGCAAACACATCACACACACAAATTTAATGTGGTTTACCCAACATGGGATACGTCCACAATGACTGGCTTCTTTTATTAGTCATTGATAGTTCCCTTACATTTGTGCACTGCGCTACAAAATATGCAATAGTATATCACCCAAAACTTCCTAGCCATTCTACTGCAGTGAGATATTCACTCCTCAATCATACCTCAGACTTCTTCCTTCACTCAATTCCCTTACCCAAAAATCACTAAGAACTTATCACCTCTCCAACCCATTTACCCAAAAATCCTTTACATATTTATACATAAAAATAGGGCTAAGCCTGTTACAAAAGTGGACAAAAATGTCCCAAAAACCCAATGGTCTATAACCGTTTTCTACATTTTGTGGGCTGATCCACTGCACATCCTTTTGTCATGTTCTTTGGCTCCTTAAAGTCTGGTCCCGTCGTGCACTCTGGGCCATCTTCTATTTTCCTTTTGTTTTTTACTTTTTTTGGTGCAGATCCCAAAACTTATCCAAAATGTATATCCAACAAGTACCGTTGTAGTCTAGAAGTACTGACATATTCAACCTTCCACAAGGGAAGGAGGTCTCATCCAAGTCGCAGTCGAGACTTAAGTGGTGAAGGGATTCAAAGAGGATGCACCATCATTTTTATCATGACCATTTATAGTTCAATTCATCAATATGCAACAAGACATACATAACTAGCGATTAATTTCCAATTAGACATAACAGAAGCAATCACGTGACAAAGAAAATATGGATTCATGCACATTATAACAAAATTTTAGAGCCCAAATAACCTTCTATTATATTATCATCATCTTATCTTGGTGTTACAGCAATTACAACTCCCATACAATAGCTTATGCAACACAATCTCTCCCCATATACCCATTTCAAACTCTTAAGCTTCTACACAAGCACAGTGCCATTCAAAACCCCTTTTCAATATCTCTTACAAGATAGACTCAATAATTATAATCATCATACTATTCATAGTGGTAAGAACTTCATAAGAGTGTAACCCTTTCCCATTAAATAACTCAAAATTTATATTGTTTCCTTGGTCGCTTCTTGATTCTGCTATTTTTTCAGCGTTGATTCTTGATTCCGCTTCTTTTTTGGCTTATTCCTTGCATACGCTTGATCTATTTGGATTTTTCACTACTCCTCCAGCTGGTGCATGATTATTTTTCATTGTTGTTATATTTGCAATTGGATTTTTTCTTGTCTAACTATTTTTCGTCGCTTCTAATCTTTCGCTGCCATATTATGCTTTCCCACAAAACTTTGGTATTTATGCAAAAACATGGATCCCTAAAAAATGGAGGGCCCAATAGGCACCAACCACAATATTTGACTCATATCAAGTCAACCTTATGATTCTCTACTATGGTCTCCCTCAAATGGAGGGCCCAACTCAAGTACAATGGTGAGGGCCTACTAGTGGAAATTTGTATAGTTCTCCACATGGTCTTTCCATTTCCTCACCAAGATTTAAGCTCCCGCAACAAATTCCTAAGAAATAGTCATATCAAGCTCCTACGGCTTAGTAGCCAATAGAGTAGTACATTTTGCGTCGGAAATGGAATCGATTTGTTGCATCTAGACATATTCATCTTGCACGGTAGGTCGAAAGTTTCAAAGCTCTTTCTTAGAGGTCCTTGTAGATTCATCCATCGCATCTAGTCATTCATGTTCAACCTGGATTTCTACAAAATTGGTTGCCTGCTCAACAAGGTCAGCAAGGGCTTGAGCTTCCACGTGCATTCTATTGATTTTTCCATGCAATTCTTCAATTGGTTGACTACGTCATTCTAGTAAGTTGTCCCAGTCGTTAACCATGTCAAAGAGATGGTGAAATTCATCAGCATGGTAATGAAGAGAGGACCTAACATGATATCCCTCCACAACTACCTATGTAATCTTCTTCATCATCTCTGTGGGCTTCTCCTTTTCTTTCAACTTAATTGCAACCAACTCTTGTTGCAGAGTGTTGGTATTTGTTGTTAGTTGTGACCATCCATCATTAATGAGCTCAATTCATTGCGGAAGCACAACTGGATTGATGTCCTCAAGGATCTCAGGAGTAACCTATCTGAAGGTGGGCTAGATGTGAACAAATTTATGTGACACAGCTGCAATAATGGATTCATCCTGTACCTGCAATCCATGCTCAAGCTCCTCGGTAGATGACATTGCAACAATGTCGTTGCGCAGTTGTTGTGATCGTTGTGTGAGATCCTCATTTTTTTTCTCAACTGTTGTCATCCTCTACTCAATTTTATCCATGGAGGCTCCGATAAGGTGTAAAATCTAAGGAGTAGACCAAGCTATGAGCCCACCACTAGTGAGAGACTAATCGAAGGGAAACAATGAAACAAATGGTTGGACACTGGCGATAGTTCACTCAGACAATATAGGGGTGTCAGCCCAGTAAGGACTAGTTGAGGGGGCTCTTAAGCTACGTGCAAGTCAGTCTTGGACCTCATGAAGAATAATTACAACTACATCTATTTTCTCTAGGCATGACTTCAAGATAGCTCGACACTGTTGTGGTTCCTGCAACATGGGAGAAATATGTTCCTTGACTGATGTCATTTTGTGAGTTGATTGGGTGTCGTCCTGGGTATCCATCTAGCTGGTCCTGTGGAGGATATCGGTCCATCGAAACTTGCGTCTTTGGCCTTTTCTCTTGCTCTGAATGAATAACATGTTATGGTTGTGTACCCAGGGGGACTTGGACCTATGGAACCTGGGGGAAAGTGGATGGGATGGGAAATATGGTGTTGGAATTTGTGGAAGAGGGATCAGTAGACTCTAGCAAGACCATGTCTAAATGGGTGTGGGCAGTGGATGATGGAGTGGTGAATGGGATATCAGCAGGAAAACTATGTTGTTGGTTGGGAAGTTCCTCAATGATGAGGTCATATTTTTGCTTCATTGTGGGCTCATCAATGATGGTTATCATAGGGGCCAAGGAAGGAATGTGGGTAGTGGTGCGGATAGGAGGGGTAGTGGTGTGGGTCGGAGGTGGAAGGGAATATAGATGAGTAGCCTTAATGATAATGGGGTCAACAGAAGACTTGGATGGATAGTCAGTGTGTTGCTTCTTTAAAGGAAAGGAGGAAGAAAATACTTCACATAATTGCTTACCCGAGATGGTGGCGTCGTCTGGAATGGTTGAGAATGGAATCTACATTGTACCCCCAGGTAGCACTTCCTCTTCCCCTTATTCTGAGATTGAAGGAGTCTGGTCTCTCTCTGTTGAGTTGGTCCTAGCACCAGGGGTTTGCACAGGAGTTGATCATTGTGAAATGGAAGGCATCATATAAGAACAACCTAACCACTTCTTTTCTTTGACAACTCTCGATCAGGACATAACTTCCTTATACAAAATGGCCTCATCCAGGTAGAACAAAAATGGGGTCATGTGGAAAAGTGTTGGGGCAGCGCCAAGAGGCCACACAAACATATTTTCCTAGTTCATGTTGAACCAAATGTTATGGGTATGTAGGTTGAGTAAATTTTTTTGAATCCTCAACCACTAAGTAGCAATAATAAGGTTGTTGTACTATTGGAGAAAGTAAGTATCATAGTATGTGGCATGGGAAGTGTGATCATGCCAAGAGTCGAATAGCTTAGCAAGGTGGTTGTCGAGAGTGGTGGAAAGAGAGCATCTTGTTAGTGGATTCCACTTCCACATCACAAAAGAAAATAATAGGTATCCATAAATAAAATAGGTGGACCATTCATGGGCATCATAACAGGCCTGCATCATTTTGGTGAGTAGGTCCTGGCACCAATTGAGTTGGGTTCCTTCTTTGAATAATTCCACCACATAGATAGTATCTAGCATGCATTCACCCCTCGAGTAATTCTTCATGGCATTGCATGCAATCATATAGTAAGCATAGTGTACCATCTCATCATTAATGATATCAATGTGCGCTCCCCGGCCTCCTCAGTAGGTGCCATACTTGTCATACAAACTAAGCTCTACCTTCTTGTGGCGATGCTTCCATGAACTCTCAAAGTCATCATTTGCATATTTTCCCTCCAGAGATAACCCAGTAAGATTATATATATCTTCCATGTGGATGGGGTAAGCTTGGTCCAACCACAAAGTACTATTGTGCACGTGGCTAATGAGAAACTTGGTGCACCGTCCAACATCGCCAATGGTGCCAAACATCACCAAGTCATATAAAATCATCAATGTGGATCTCTGTAGGGGGATGTATGACAATTTCCACTCCCACTGCATCTCACTGATCGGTAGTGTTGAAAATCCATAAAGGTATGTAGAACCATATGCATAAACTAAGTGGCATCTGTGAAATCGATGTCCAACAATCGAGTTTGATTGAATTTTCCATGGAGATCACCTATTACTTCGACATGTGGATCCATGAACTCCGCTAGAACAACATCTTTGGGAAGAGCTCCCTAACTAAAAGGGAAAACCACCCTAGCAGACCGGCGTTAGTAAACAAAAATGATTGGTGGGAAGAGGTGCGGTTGCGGTCTTATAAACTTCTCAAGGCTCTCCAGGACTGAATATGTACATAAGTTGAGCAAAACACAATAAGATTTTGTAGTCGAGAAAAGTTGAGTTTATAGACAACAGTCGGGAGGTGATGTGACTAGCATGCAAAAAGGTATCAACAACATTTAACTAACAACATGACAGCAATAGGGCATGGATTTCAAACTTGGAAGCTATTAAATGCACCAAGATTTGATTTAGACTTCCCCGACCACAAAAGTGATATCTGGGCTAGATAAATTGATAGTGACAACTAAAATCTAGATCGAGTGGCAATGAGACATGTCATCCTTTATTAACAGAAAAGGGAAATAGCAAAAACACTGGAAATCCTACCTACCAGACTCACTCTCAGTGACAGGAGTGCGAAGAAAATTTACTTATTGAGAAGAAAAGTAGGGTTTCATGCATGCACCATTCACCCATCCTAGATGAATAATACCATTGAGTTGTGTGAGCTTAACAACTCTAGAATCATGTATTTACACAACTATAAAGGGTCCAAGCCAATGCATCTATAGTTTCCCAGGATGTTTTTGGTACTTACTATCATATAATAGGACTTGATCATCTTGCACAAAATTCTTGGTATTAATGTGCATGTCATGCCAAGCCTTTTGTCTAGCCTTTTCCACTATTTGATGAAAATATGTTAAGAATCAAGCTTCCTCGAGTTCCATCGTTTATGCAACCCTTTCTACAAGTGATTCGTCGTCTATCATCTGAGTCACATGCTCAATGTATAAACTTGGAGTGATTAACTCAGCAGGAACAATTGCTTCTCTTCCATAAACTAGCTGGAATGGAGTATACTTATGCAGTTTCTTTGTATTAGTCCTATAATCCCATAATACAGCTGGAACTCACTCATCCCAATCATCCTAACTTGAACAACATACTTTATCCAATCCCCTCTCCAATATCTTGTTGAATGATTCCATTGTGCCATTAGATTGCAGATGGTATGGACTTCTCTTCCGGTGTTGAATCATAAACTCTCTTGTGAGGGTCGCAATAGTCT
Source organism: Picea sitchensis (assembly GCA_010110895.2). Taxonomy (NCBI): domain Eukaryota; kingdom Viridiplantae; phylum Streptophyta; class Pinopsida; order Pinales; family Pinaceae; genus Picea; species Picea sitchensis. The sequence goes on from SNQJ01S0031379.1 coordinate 182,361, forward strand.
CACTGATAAATTGAGATCCTTGATCACTGGTCAAACTCTGAATATAGCCAAACCTTGTAATGATGTTCTCAAAAATAAATTGTGGTTTTGTGTATGTAGAGAAATCTCGAACAACTTATGCTTCAGTCCAACGATTCAAGTAATCGGTTGCGCTAATAATGCATCTTGTCTTTGAGTGATTATCTAGTGAGTTAATGGGACCAATGAATTCCACAACCCATTTATCTAAGGCATGTAAGGCATGAACCAGGTGTAATGGGAACTCATCTCTTCGTGATGGCTTACCAACCCATTGATAGAAGTCACATGTTATGGCATAGTTTTTTGCATCCTTGAATACATTCGGCCACCACAATCCTACTTGTAATACTTTCTATGCTACTACCTTACCTCCTGCATGGCCTCCCACAAATCCATTGTGACACTCCCACAAGATATCCAACCTTTCATGGTCAAGTAGACATCGTCTGAGGATACTATCTAGTACCAATTTGTACAGTTGACCTACAATTAGCTGATAGTCTGTGACATGAACCAATAGGTGTCTCTTTTGAGTTGTGGAATAACCTTCAGGGCAGACACTCGTGCTCAGAAATAAGGCAATGTCAGAAAATTAATCAAGAATAGTTTCAACTTTGAAAATATCTTCATCTGGGATCTGTTCATCTACGGCTCTACCACTTTCTCCTGACTCTAGTCTAGACAAATGGTCAATACCCAACTATTGTACTTGTGGAGCTGAAAGAAACCGGTATTGTATAGAAAGTATAACTTCATCCCAAGTGGACAAATTTTCTTTGTGAGTAGCCAACCACCTAGCTGGAGAATATTTCAAGGCTAAGTCAAGAGATGTGAGTTTTTGTTCTGTTGCAACCCCATCCTGCATATTAAGGATAAAACTCTATAAATTCGAAGTACCATCATATGTTGGACACTCCTTGATCTTCGTGACAATCCAACTTACCGCTCGGATGGTTGCACAACGCCTTGAAAAGTTTTCATATATGCCTTGTTTCCAATTGTCCCAAGCAGCTTTAGAGTCCTCATCCATAGACTAAATACTCTACCAACTTATGGATCCATCTGCAGTACGGTTAATGTAATTTGCTTGATTACCTACGGTCATAGTGTAGAGTTGATCCAGATAATCTTATTCCATACTCTCATCTATTGGATCACTATACCATGGACCTTGATAAGGGTCTAGAGGTTGGGTTTCTTTCATGCCATCATATTCAAAGGTCATTATTTATTTATTAATATCTATTATAGCATAGTTCTCATAGGTCCAATCAATGCCTAACAGAGTCAGGTACGGATATTTTTCCCCCATTATTTCAATGACTTCAAAGTCTACCACTGCTTTGACACCAACCAAATATACTTCAACATTTTGCAGTTTTCCTACTAGATAAATACAGTATTTATTCGCCATCTGCAACTGAATAGGGGAATATAAAAGTTTGGGCTTACCCATTGCTTCACAAGTTTTACTGGGAAAGATATTGACATCAGAACCTAAGTCCAACATAACTTCCTTAACCTCCTAGTCTTTAATGTGGGCATTGAGTCGGAATTCCCTCCCATTTCTCTCCTTCCTTCTCTATATCCTACTTGTGTTCCTTGCTGGAAGGTCAGCAACAATAGACTCTTCCAAATTTTAATTGGTTCACAAGGCCTTTTTTAGTTTACTCCACAACTTTCTAGTAAGTTGTTCATCATCCAAAATGTTGTAAAATAGATGTAACCACATATCAATAGCCTTATGTGACTTACCCGGGGCCTCCATCTGAGTAGGTGGGCTCCCAATGACTCTTGGTTGGGGAGAATTTGGCTTAGAACTTGGTTCTACAACTTTAGGTTGCATTGCAGAACTTGACAGTTGTCTAAAAATCTCCACTACATATTTAAAAAATCCCTTCTATCGTATAGGGTCATATTTGGTATTATCAGGTACATATTTTTGGATCTTGATCTGGTGAGGACTTTCAATATCGGCACTGGTCTTAGTTACTTCTCTAGTGACAATGTTAATATTTGACTCTCTTCCCTCAGCTACAAATCTCAATTTAGAATTGATCATATTGGCCCCTCTTTTCCTTACACGGTCTTCAGATTGATCATATTCAATCACCTTTTACAACAGATTGCGTATGATTTCACTATTACCAAACCCAACTCAATATTTGATTGTATACTTTTAGTTTCCAGAGGAAGAGACTAATTTGAATAAATAACATTAGAAAACAATGAAAAAAATACCTTTGTAAGATTCCTTTCCAGTGGTTTGTGTAGTTGATGTTGAGTGTATTTTTGGTACCTCCTTCTAGCTATGCATGGGTGTGGGATCTAAATCCTTCCTCTCAAAATTTGAAAGAATCTCCAATCTATTGAAACAACTCACACTATACTCAATATTGGTTCAATAATAAGAATCCTTTTCATCCTATGGTTCAATAGAAACCCTTTTCAAAAAATTATTATTAAAGCTCTCAAAAAAAAAAACTCGAATCACCCTTTATGTGGAATAGTTTGAGAAATAGGAAAACATATATCACAAACTTTTGTTCTCATACAAGAATATCACCTTTAATTGCTTTGTGATTATTAATCACAATATCAAATATAAGTAAAAAGTGAATACCTCCTTTTATATTTGCAACAGGTGCATTCACATAGGTTGTAGCATACCTCTTTTCATATAGGGCATGGGATGGAAATTTTCCTCTTCCTTGAGAGAACTATTCATGTAGGTTCAAATAAATTTATCTACTTGTGATTGTTACCAATCAAATTCATACTCCACATTGTTCCTTTGTAAAATCCATGGAAATCTAGAATTATGAGGAGACAATTACAGTCAGGAAACACAATAAACAATACAAAGATTAAAACAAAACATCAACGATCCCAATGCTTGAGATTATTCCTTCTCATTCCTTCTCAATTTATCATATCTTTAATGAACAACTAATACATTCTTATATAGTCATCAAATTTCTACAAATATGGAAATTGCTACAAATTATCTGCAATAATT
>SNQJ01S0031380.1:20211-58945 GCA_010110895.2 Picea sitchensis
AAATGTATTGAGTAGTGAAAGTGATGTTCGACATGCCTCATTTTAGTCCATGCAACAGGATTATCAACAACTTGAATTGCACTTTGATTGTCACAATGGATAACCATCAAGGATTAAATAGGAAACCCAAGTTCACCCAAGAGCTAATGAATCCAAACTGCCTACATACATGCATTAACAATGACACAATATTTATTTTATGTAGTTGACATGGAGATTACCTTTTGTTTCTTTCATGACTAAACCAGGGGTCTAACACTACAAAGAAACACATATCCATAAGTGGAATTTTGATCATCATTGTCGCCTGCCCAGTCAAAGATAGTGAAGCATACTAATGAGTCTGGACTTCTACAATATTTGATACCAGGATGAGAAGTACCCTTGATGTAATAATAAATTATTTTTATAGTTTTCCAGTGACTTTCTCAGGGATACTGCATAAGAAAAAAAAACACACTAACAACAAAAGAGATGTCAAGTCGACTGTAAGCGAGATATATAAGGCTACTGACCCATTGTTGATAAAGAGTGGTGTTGACTTTGGGAGACTGATAGTATTTAGTCAGGTTAACTCCAGACTGAAAAGGAGTATCACATGACTTACATTCAAACATATTAAAATGATTCAGGAGATTCAATAAATATTTATATTGAGAGAGAAACAAACCATCAGAGAGAGGTAAAACTTGAAGACTGAGAAGGAAATGCAGAAGTCGAAGATCTGTCAGATCAAAGTTGTTATCAAGTTTTTTCTTCAATCTAAGAATGAGATCAATATTATTTATAGCTATGACTAAGTCATCGACATATATAGAAACAATTAAGGCATCACCATGAGCATGTAATACTTAAATACTATGATCATATTCACAATGTTTAAATCCAAGATTGAGAAAGAAATGGTTTATACTAGCATACCAATATATGGGAGCTTGTTTCAAACCATGAAGAGACTCACGAAGTAGAAAAAAATACCATAAAATGTCATAAATATAGGGGGTTGTTCCATGAAAATTTCTTGAGATAAGTTTCCATGAAGGAAGGCACTTTTCACATCCATTTGGTGGATCTACCAACAAAAGTGAGTAGCAAGGGAAAGAATTAATTGAATGGAATTCATCTTTTCAATACATACATGTCTTCTTCTTTTGAATCTTTTGGGTGGACGTCAACTTATCCATATTTTATTTATTTTCCTAGTCGAGAAATTATTGTATACATACAGGAGCATCATAACATGCTCTTTCCTTATAATTCATCTTTCCTTTTCCCTTGATAAAGTGATCTTGATGTTTAGCAACAATCTTCCCTTCATCAAGAAGCATGTGTTGATCATTAATCAATAAGCCACATAAAGTATCAAAGGTATAATTTTTACCAACTTCTTTGTGTCTGTACTAATTTTTCATTGTCGTCGTCCTCCTCCTCATAATCATCATCAACATCATCATCATTTTCATCATCATCATCGTCATTGTTTTCATCATCATCATTGTTTTCATTGTCATTATCATCATCATTTCCATTGTCATGACTGTTATCATTTTCATCGGCATCATCGTCGTTGTCATCATTTTCATCGGCATCATCGTCGTTGTCATCATTTTCATCACCATAATCAACATTGTCATCATCGTCATCGTTGTCATCATCATCATCGTTGTCGTCATTTCCATCATCATGTCATTGTCATAATCATCATTTTCTTCATCATTATCAACATCGTCATCATCATTGTCGTCTTCATCATCGTCATCATCATCACCACCACCATCATCATCATAGTCATCACTTTCATCATCATCATCGTCATCATCGTCATCATCATCGTCATCATCATCACCATCATCATCATCATAGTCATTATTTTCATCATCAACGTTGTCCTCATTGTCATCACCATAATGACCCTTTTTTTCATCCTCCTCCTCCTCCTCATCATCGTCATCATCATCGTCATCATCATCATCATTTTTATCATCATCATCATAGTTGTCATCCTCCTCCTCCTCATCGTCATCATTTCCATTTTCATCACCATCATCAATGTCATCTTCATCATCTTCATCATCATCATTATCATCAATGTCATCATCATCTTCATCGTTGTCATTTTCATCACCATAATCATTGTTTTTGTCATCCTCCTCCTCCTCCTCATTGTCATCATTGTCATCGTCATCATATTCATCCTTGTCATCTTCATCATGATAATATTCGTCGTCCTCCTCCTCCTCCTCCTCCTCATCATCATAATCATATTCATCCTTGTCATATTCATCGTGATAATATTCATCCTCCTCCTCATCATCGACATCATTTCCATTGTCATCATCGTCATCATCATCATCATTGTCATCATCGTCATCATTTTCGTCACCATAATCATCATCGTCGTCATCCTCCTCCTCATCATCATGGTCATCGTCATCATTGTCATCATCATCGACATTGACATTGACATCATCATTTTCATTGTCAGTATCATCGTCATTGCCATTGTCATCACTATCATCATCGTCATCACCATCATTGTCATCATCATCATCAACAACAATGTCATCATTGTCATCACCATCATCATCATCATCATCATTATCATCATTGTCATCACCATCATCATCGTAATCGTTTTCATCATCATCATTGTCATCACCATAATCAACATTATCATCACCATAATCAACATTGCCATCATTGTCCTCCTCCTCCTCATCTTCTTCATTATCATCATTGTCATCATCATCATCAACATAATCATCATTGTCATTATCATCATAATTGTTATTGTCATCATCATCGCCATTTCCATGGTCATCACTATCATCATCGTCATCATTGTTATCGTCATCATTTTCATCGTCGTCCTCATTTTCATCACCATAATGAACATTGTAGTCTTTGTCATCGTCATCATCATTTTTGGCGTCATCATCGTCATCATTGTTGTCAATGTCATCATCATTATCATCATCATCATTGATGTCATCATCATTATCATCATCATCATCATCGATGTCATCATTATCATCATCATCATTATCATCAACATCATTGTCATCATCATCATTGTCATCATCATCATCGTCGTCATCATCATCATCATCATCATCATCGTCATCATAATTTTCATCGTCATCACCATCATCACCATCATCATTTTCATCATCATCATCATCATCACCATCCTCGTCGTCGTCATTGTCAACACCCTAATCACCATTTTCATCATCCTTCTCCTCCTCCTCATCATCGTCATCGTCATCATCATTTTTACCATCATCATCATCTCCATCATCATCCTCCTCATCATCATCGCCATTTCGATTTTCATCACCATCATCATCGTTATCGCCATCATCATCATGTTCATCATCCTCGTCGTCATCTTCATTGCATCACCATAATCACCATTGTCATTTTCCTCTTCCTCCTCCTCCTCATCATCATCATTGTTTGCATCATCGTCATCATCCTCTTCATCATCATTGTCATCATCCTCCTCATCATCATCGACATTGACATTTTCATCACCATCATCATTGTCATCGTCATTCTCATCACCAAAATCAACATTGTTGTTGTCATCCTCCTCCTCCTCATCATCATCATTATCATTGTAATCATTGTCATCATCATCATCGTCGTTGTCGTCATCATCATCATCATCATCATCGTCATTGTCATCATCGTCATCATTCTCATCATCATCATCATCATTATTGTTATTGTCATGATCATCTTCTTCATCATCATTTTCATCACCATAATAAACATCTTCATCGTCATCATCATTGTCATCATCGTCATCATCATTGTCATCGTCAACATCATTGTCTTCATTATCATCATCATCATCATCATCGTCATCATCATTGTCGTCATCATAATTTTCATCATCATTGTCATCGTCATCATCATTGTCATTGTCATAGCCATCATCATTGTCGTCATCATAATTTTCATAATCATTGTCATCGTCATCATCATTGTCATTGTCATAGCCATCATCATCGTCATATTCATCATCATCATCATCATCATCATCATCATCATCATCATCGTTGTCGTTGTTGTCATTTTCATCACCATAATCACCATTGTCAGCATAGTCCTCCCCCTCCTCATCATCATTGTCATTTTCATCATCATTTTCATCATCATCATCATCATCGCCCTCCCCAACATCGTCATCATTGGCATCCTCCTCCTCATCATCATTGCCATTGTCATCATCATTGTCACCTTTTTCATTGTCATCACCATAATCACCCTTGTCATCGTTGTCCTCCTCATCATCATCGTCATCATCATCATCATTTTCATCACCCTCCTCATCATCGTCGTCATGTCCATTGTCATCACCTTCATCATTTTTATTGTCGTCATTGTCATCACCTTCATCATCTTCGTTGTCATCATTGTCATCACCATAATCAACATTGTTGTTATTGTCTTCCTCCTCCTCGTCATTAACGTCATGATCATCATTGAATCATCATCATCATCATCATTTTCATCATCATTATTGTCATCATTGTCATTGTCATCATCATTGTCATTGTTATCATCATCACCATTGTCATCACTGTCATCATTGTCATCATCATCATTGTCATTGTCATCATCATCATCACCATAATCAACATTTTCATTATCATCATAATTGTCATCGTCATGATTATCATCGTCATTGCCATCATCATGTCATTTTCATCATCATCGTCATTGTCATCATCATCATCTTCATCATCATCATCGTCGTCATCATCATCTTCATCGTCATTGTCATCACTGTCATCACCATCATCATCGTCATTATTGCCATCATCATCATCGTCGTCATCATGATTTTTTTCTTCATTGTCATCACCATAATCACCATTGTCGTCATCCTCCTCTTCCTCATCATCATCATCGCCATCTTCATCGTCATCATCATTTTCATCATCTTCATCATATTTTTAGTCATCATCATTTCCATTTTATTCACCATCATCATCGTCATTGTCATCATCATCATCATCATCACCATCGTCATCATCATCATCAATTTCATCACCATAATCACCATTTTCTTTGTCAACCTCCTCCTCATCGTCATTGATGTCTTCCTCCTCCTCCTCCTCCTCCTCCTCCTCATCATCATCATTTCCATTGTTATCATCGTCATCGTCATTTTCATCACCATAATCAACATTGTCATCATCTTCGTCTTTGTCCTCCTCATCATATTCATTTTCCTCCTCCTCATCATCATCGTCATCATTGTCATGATCGTCATCATCATTGTCATTTTCATTGTCATCATCATTGTCATTTTCATCATTTCCACTGTCATCATTTCCATCAGCGTCATCAGTGTCATTTTCATCATCATTTTCATCACCATAATCAACATTGTCATTGTCATCATCGTCATCATCGTCATCGTCATCATCATTATTGTGATCATCAGCGTCGTTTTCATCATTATATTCATCATCATCGTCGTTTTCATCATTATATTCATCATCATCGTCGTTGTCGTTGTCATCATTGTCATCGTCATTGTCTTCATCATCATCATTTTCATCATCATCATTATCACCATCACCATCTTCATATTCATCGTCATCGTCATCATCATTGTCATCGTAATCATCATCGTCGTTGTCTCCACCATACTCACTATTGTCATCGTCATCCTCTTCCTCCTCCTACTCCTCATCATCATCATTGTCATCCTCCTCCTCCTCCTCATCATCATCATCATTGTCATTTCCATTGTCATCATCGTCATCATCGTCATCGTCATCATCATCATCATTTCCATTTTCATGACTGTCATCATTTTCATCATCATCATTGTCGTTGTCATCATTTTCATCACCATAATCAACATTGTCATCAACGTCATCGTCGTCATCAGCGTCATTGTCATTTCAATCATCATGTCATCATCATCATCATCGTTGTCATCATCATCATTTTTGTCATCATCATCATTGTCATCATCATCATTTTTGTCATCATCATCATCATCATCGTCATCATCACCACCACCATCATCATCATAGTCATCACTTTCATCATCATCGTTGTCCTCATCATCATTTTCATCATCATCACAACCACCATCATCATCATAGTCATCATTGTCATCATTGTCATCCTCATTGTCATCACCATAATCACCATTTTCATCATCATCCTCCTCCTCCTCATCATCGTCATCGTCATCATCATTTTATCATTATCATCATAGTTGTCATCCTCCTCCTCCTCATCGTCATCATTTCCATTTTCATCACCATCATCAACGTCATCTTCATCATCATCATTGTCATCAATGTCATCATCATCTTCGTCGTTGTCATTTTCATCACCATAATAATTGTTTTTTTCATCCTCCTCATCATCATCATTGTCATCATCATCATATTCATCCTTGTCATCTTCATCCTGATAATATTCGTCCTCCTCCTCATCATCGTCATCATTTCCATTTTCAATGTCATCATCATCATCGTCGTCATCATCGTCATCATTGTCATCACCATAATCATCATTTTCATCATTGTCAGCATCCTCCTCATCATCATCATGGTCATCGTCATCATCATTGTCATCATCATCGTTTTCATCATCATCGTTGTCATGATCATCATTTTCATCATCATCGTTATCACCATCACCATATTCATCTTCATCGTCATCGCCATCATCATTGTCATCACTTTCATCATCATCGTTGTCCTCATCATCATTTTCATCATCATCACAACCACCATCATCATCATAGTCATCATTGTCATCATTGTCATCCTCATTGTCATCACCATAATCACCATTTTCATCATCATCCTCCTCCTCCTCATCATCGTCATCRTCATCATCATTTTTATCATTATCATCATAGTTKTCATCCTCCTCCTCCTYATCRTCATCATTTCCATTTTCATCACCATCATCAACGTCATCTTCATCATCATCATTGTCATCAATGTCATCATCATCTTCGTCGTTGTCATTTTCATCACCATAATAATTGTTTTTTTTCATCCTCCTCATCATCATCATTGTCATCATCATCATATTCATCCTTGTCATCTTCATCCTGATAATATTCGTCCTCCTCCTCATCATCGTCATCATTTCCATTTTCAATGTCATCATCATCATCGTCGTCATCATCGTCATCATTGTCATCACCATAATCATCATTTTCATCATTGTCAGCATCCTCCTCATCATCATCATGGTCATCGTCATCATTGTCATCATGATCGTCGTCGTTGTCATCATCATCATTGTCATCATGATCGTCGTCGTTGTCATCATCATCATCGACATTAATAGTGATATCATCATTTTTATTGTCAGTATCATCATCATTTCCATTGTTATCACTATCATCATCGCCATTTCCATCATTGTCATCACCATCATCATCACCGCCATCGACATCGTCATCATCATCGTCATTTTCATCTTCATCATCATCGTAATAGTTTTCATCATCATTGTCATCACCATAATCAACATTGTCATCATTGTCCTCCTCCTCCTCCTCATTGTCGTCATTATCATCACTTTCATCATCATCATCATCATCTTTGTCATCATCATCATCATCATCATTGTCATTATCATCATCATTGTTATTGTCATCATCATCGCCATTTCCATGGTCATCACTATCATCATCGTCATCATTGTTATCATCATCATCATCATCATTGTCGTCGTCGTCCTCATTGTCATCACCATAATGAAAATTGTAGTTGTCATCATCGTCATCATCACTTTTGGCATCGTCATCATCGTCTCCATCATCATCATCATTGTTGTCATTGTCATTGTCATCGTTATCATCATTATCATCATCATCATCGATGTCATCATTTTCATCATCATCATCATCGTTTTCATCATCATCATCATCATTTTCATCATCATCATCGTCATCATCATCATCGTCATCATCATTGTCATCCTCATCACCATCATCATTGTCATCATCATCGTCATCATCATCATCATCATCATTGTTGTCGTCGTTGTCGTTGTCGTGATCATCATAATCTTCATCATCATTGTCATCGTCATCACCATCATCACCATCATCATTTTCATCATCTTCATCATCATCGTCGTCATCATCATCATCCTCGTCATCATCGTCGTCGTCGTCATTATCATCACCCTAATCACAATTTTCATCATCCTCCTCTTCATCATCATCATCGTCATCATCATCATTTTACCATCATCATTGTCCTCCTCCTCCTCATCATCGTCATCCTCCTCCTCATCATCATCGCCATTTCCATTGTCATCACCATCATCATCATCATTGCCATCATCATCATGTTCATCATCCTCATTGTCATCTTCATTGCATCACCATAATCACCATTTTTATTTTCCTCCTCCTCCTTCTCCTCATCATCACCGTCATCCTCATCATCCTCATCATCATTTTTTGCATCATCGTCATCGTCCTCCTCATTATCATTTTCATTATCCTCCTTATCATCATTGACATTTCCATTTTCATCACTGTCATCATTGTCATCATCATCATCATTCTCATCACCAAAATCAACATTGTTGTTGTCTTCCTCCTCATCCTCCTCATCATCATTATCATTATAATCATTGTCATCATCATCATCATTGTCGTCGTCATCATCATCATCATCATCATTGTCATTTTCATCATCATTTTCATTGTCATCATCGTCATCATTGTCATCATCATCATCATCATCATTATCGTTATTGTCATGATCTCCTTTGTCATCATCGTTTTCATCACCATAATAAACATTGACATCGTCATCATCGTCATCGTTTTCTTCATCGTCATCATCATTGTCGTCGTCATCACCATTGTCATCATTGTCGTCATCATCATTTTCATCATCATCATCGTAATCATCATCATTGTCGTCATCATAATTTTCATCAACGTTGTCATCGTCATCATCATTTTCATTGTCATCACCATCATCTTCATCATCGTCATCATCATCGTCATCATCATTGTTGTTTTTGTCATTGTCATCACCATAATCACCATTGTTGGCATCGACCTCCCCCTCCTCATCATCATCGTCATTGTCATCATCATTTTCATCATCATCTCCCTCCCCATCATCGTCATCATCATCATCCTCCTCCTCATCATCATTGACATTGTCATCACTGTCATCATAGTCATCATCATTGTCATCTTTGTCATTGTCATCATGATAATCACCATTGTCATCGTTGTCCTCCTCATCCTCCTCATAATTGTCATCGTCATCATCATCATCATCATCATCATCATCATTGTCATCATCATCCTCATCGCTTTCCTCATCATCATCGTCATTTCCATTGTCATCACCTTCATCATCTTTGTTGTTGTCATTGTCATCACCATAATCAACATTGTCGTCGTCATATTCCTCCTCTTCATCATCGTCATCATCATCACTGCATCATCATCATCATCATTGTCATCATCATTAAGGTCTTCATTGTCATTGTCATCATCATTGTCATTGTTATCATCATCTCGATTTCCATTTTCATCACTGTCATCATCATCATTCTCATCGTCAACATCATCATCTCGATTGTCGTTGTCATCACTGTCATCATCATCATTCTCATCATCAACATCATCATCACCATAATCAACATTTTCGTCATCATCATCGTCACCGTCGTCATCATCATCATCATCATCATCATCATCATCATCATTGTCATCATCATGTCATTGTCATCATCATCATCATCATTGTCATCGTCATTGTCATCACCATCATCATCGTCATCATCATCATCATCGTCATCATGATTTTTGTCATCATTTTCATCACCATAATCACCATTGTCGTCATCCTCCTCCTCCTCCTCCTCCTCCTCATCATCTCCATTGTCATCGTCATCATCATTTTCATCATCTTCATCATACTTTTAATCATCATCCTCTCATCATCATTTCCATTTTCTTCACCATCATCATCATCATTGTCATCATCATCATCACCATCATCATCATCACCATCATCACCATCATCATCATCATCATTTTCATCACCATAATCACCATTTTCTTTGTCGTCCTCCTCCTCATAATCATCAACATCTTCCTCCTCCTCATCGTCATCATCATCATATTCATCCCCGTCATCATCATCATGATCATATTCGTCCTCCTCCTCATCATCCTCATCATTTCCATTGTCATCATCGTCATCATCATCATCATCGTCATTGTCATCACCATAATCAACATTATCATCATATTCGTCGTTGTCATCATCATCTTCATTGTCCTCCTCCTCCTCATCATCATCATCGTCATCATCGTCATCATAATCATCATCTTCATCATCATTGTCATTGCCATTGTCATCATCATTGTAATTTTCATTATTTCCACTGTCATCACTTTCATCATCGTCATCGTTGTCATCATCATCATTGTCATCATCATTTTCATCACCATAATCAACATTGTCATCGTCCTCATCGTCATTGTCATCATCATCATCATTTTGTGATCATCATCATCGACGTCATCATTATCTTCATCATTATCATCATCGTCATCATCATTGTCATCATCATCGTTTTCATCATCATCGTTGTCATGATCATCATTTTCATCATCATCGTTATCACCATCACCATATTCATCTTCATCGTCATCGCCATCATCATTGTCATCGTAACCTTGATTGTCGTTGTCTCCACCACACTCACTATTTTCATCGTCGTCCTCTTCCTCCTCCTCATCATCGTCATCATCATCATTTTATTCCTCCTCCTCCTCCTACTCCTCATCATCATTGTCATTTCCATTGTCATCACTTTCATCATCGTCATCATTGTCGCAGACGTCTTCAAATTCATCACCATAATCACCATTTTCATCATTGTCCTCCTCCTTCTCATCATCATCATCATCATTGTCATCGCCATCGTCATCATCAATGTCATCATCATAATCATCGTCCTCCTCCTCCTCCTCATCATCTTTGTCATCATTACCATTTTCATCACAACCATCATCATCATCATTCTCATTATCATCAACATAATCAAAATTGTTGTCGTCATCCTCCTTCTCATCATCATCATTGTCATCATCATCATTGTCATCATCATCGTTGTCTTCATCATCATTGGGTATGTGTTTTGGTCATACAAAGAATATAACAAATACCCAACAAGTTTTTCCTTCATGTGACTGTGTTGATTATTTTCGTCTTTTTACCCATGGATTCCTTAGGGCTAGACTTATGTTGGAGTCTCATGTTGCCTTAAATTCTTCCTATTTTCATATAGATGTTATAATGTTTCTATTATGATACATACACCAATTTATATGATAACATTGGAAGTGTAACGACTAACAAGTTAACTACTTAGGGAGTGGATATATGCACTGAAATGGAACCTAATCAGATGAAAAGGAGCATGAATGTAAAGAAAAAAGAAACTTTCAATGTCAATAACGAATATCTAATCTTGGTCATACCTTGTTCCCATGTCATCGGTCAAACAAAACACATAAGGAACTGTTATAGGGGAAAACTTTAGTGGCAATGAAATGTATTGCACTTTAGTTTTTAAGTTTCTTTAATCACCCCAAGACATGTAATCAAGATTCTAATTAATGACTTACGTTTATCTAAAATAATTTTTCACATTCATAGAAATGTTCTTATCTTCTATTTTTTCATTTTCCATTTATTTTGTCATATTAACAAACCCACTACACTTTTGTGTACTGTAGTCACCATTGGACACAATCATATTCATATGAAGGGAATAGCAAGGATAACCTACACTTATCTTTCATGATCAATAATCTTCATCATTAGTTAAATATATTATATCTTTTGAGAACATGTAGAATATTTTATTAATGAACTTTATAGTTTAGGTTGTATCTGAATGAACTAGTACTACCTATGGGTCCATTCAATCCTATGGTGTTAATGAGAAAATTTTTTGTTACTGGAATCATTAGGGAGGGTGCTTCTCCTACACCCAATACACATTGGAATCACTTAGTTGCTGAACAATTTTGAAATTCTTGGTTCTGTGCATTTTTTATGGAACTGTTTATGTTTAAGGGAAAATGTTTCTAGAGAAATAACATAGTCTCAGCGTAACGGCAGGAACTTGGAGAGTAGTAGGAAAATGATAGTAGTGTTTCAAGAGAAAAAACATAGTCAAAGTGTAACATCATGGATTTGAAGAACGGATTTAGCATAACAATACTTCATTTGGAAAACCATCTGAAATGCCTACATGGAAATCTTTAAAACATCATCACAAAAATATGAAAAAGATTGTGAAAATCAACAAAATAAGTAAGAAACCCCATGCCTGCAGTTTTAGAAGAATCCCATTTTTTTATAGATAACATCTCAGTGATCAAATCTTGAAATGATAAAAAAAAAGAGAGACTCATTTCCTATTTTTTGTGGGGTATCCCTTCTCTGTAAAATTCATTTCTATCATGATCGTCGTGATCATCATTAGGTATGTGTTATATTCTTTGCATGACCAAAAATATTTTGGCAATGTTTTGCGTCTGTTTTTAGCGGTTTTTCGACACTTGGTTTTCGTTGATGGTTTTCTAATTCTAGTTAAGGAATTAGGGTTGTTGACTAATATGAGTCAATGTATTAGGGGTTTTGTATGCCATAGGATCACACACACATCTATTGTATTGTATTGTAAATAATGAATATATATGATGAATAAAATATTAGAGGTGTGGCTCTAAACAGGTTGTTGGTTTTCCCGGTTTGGGTTTCTAGGGTAAAATCTTTGCATAATGTGTGTGTGTGTGTTCCATTATATCTTTTCTTTTATTTTTTTATGAATCTATTTATAGTAAATAATTATACAAGATTAAAATATACATTTGGTATCAGAGAATTTATTGGATTCAGAGGGATGCCTTTGTGTTCAAGGATTTGGCTAGGGTATGTAGTAAACCTTGTTATAGTGGGGGATCTATGGTATCGATTCTTGCAGTGAAATGAAATGGCGAGCGATTCAAAAATAGAGATTGAGAAATTTAATCATAAATTTTTTGAGTTGTGGAAGCTCAATATGGAATATCTCTTGGTGGACAAATATCAGTGGATCATTGTGGATCTAGGTACTGCACCTATAGGAATATCAAAAGAAGACTGAGCAAAGTTGAATCAGAAGGTGAAGAGCACAATCCGTTTTTGTCTCTTAGATTTAGTATTACTGAATGTGTCAAGGGAAGATAAAAACAAGGAATTATGGGATAAGTTAGGGGCTTTTTATAAGTCTAAGTCCCTAGTAAACAATTTGTTCCTTCAGAAGAAGTTATACAACCTGAGGATGAAAGATGGATACTTGGTAACAAAGCATATGAATGCCTTAAATATTGTGGTAAGTCAGTTATTTTCTGTTGATATTAAAATTTCTGATGAAGATAAGTGTATCAATTTATTTTTCTCTTTACCATACTCATGTGATAGTATGGTTTTGTCCATAGGTAGTAATTCAAATACTTTAAATTTCAATGATGTGGTCTCATCCTTGTTGTTGGAGGAGATGAGGTGAAAAAATATGGAAAGCCATAGAACAGATTCCTTATTTGCAAGAGGATGCTCCTAGGAAAGAAATAGATCTAAGTCCTCAAGTGGGAGATATAAATATAAGGGAAGATATAAATCTCCTGGAAAATTTGTAAATGTATGTTGTAGATGTGGAAAATAAGGGCACTAAAAGAAACAATGTACATCCAAAAGTTCTCAGAGAGGGAAGGAATCTAAAGATGATCCTTTTACAAAATAAAAAATCTCCACAGATGAAGGAGGAGATGTGTACTTGGCTTCTTCAAGAACACATGCATATCAAGAGGAATGGTTGGTTGACTTAGTTTCATCCTTTCATATGAATCCTCATAGGGAGTGGTTTTGTGAAAATAAAAGGTGTGATGGAGGTGAGAATTTCCTAGGTGATGACTTGACAACCAAAATCATAATACAAGGAAAAATTAAGTTGAATATAATGGATGGAAGGATTAGAACACTCCTTGGTATTCTTCACATCACAAGGTTGGCCAAAATTTTGATTTATGTAAGGAAAATGGATGATGCAAGGGTTAAAACAATGTTTGAGAAAGAAACTCATTGGATGGTTCAAGGGGTAATGGTGTTGTTGAAGGGAGTTCAAATTGGATCCCTATATAAGTTGTTAGGAACCATTGTTAGTGATTGGTGCAAAAGTTCCATTGTTCGTGTGATTGGAGCTGAAGAAGAAAAAACTCCTACAGTCTTCAGAGAAAAGACTATGATGTGGCATCAAAACTGGTACATATCAGAGAGAAGGGACTTCAAGTACTACACAGTAAATTTATGGTTGAAGGTATGTCTAATTTCTCTTTGGATTTATTTTTGTGAACATTGCATATATGGGAAGAAAAATCGGGTAAGATCCCCCTCTGGTGCAATGAGGGCTAAGGGAATTTTATAGTTAGTTCATAGTGATGTGTTTTGACCTGCGTCAGTTCCATCATTGGAAAAAAATGTGTACTATGTATCATTTATAGATGACTTCCCGAGGAATACATGGATTTATTTCCTCAGGAAGAAATATGAAGTCTTTGACAAATTCAAAGAGTTTAAGGATCTTGTGGAGAATCAAACATAGAAGATAATTAATGTGTTGAGGATGGATAATGGTGGAGAATTATGTGGAAATGGATTCAAAGAATTATGTAATAAGTGTAGTATAGAAAGGAACAATACTACTCCATACACACCTAATAAGAATGGAGTTGTAGAAAGAATGAATAGGACTTTGATGGAAAAATTAAGGAGCATGCTCAGTGGTAGCAGTGGTAGCTTGTTAGGATAGGAATTCTAGGCAGAGGTAGTGGGTATTTCATTTCACCTAGTCAATCGATCACCCTAATCGACTCTGGATAAAAATAATCCACATGAGGTATGGATTGGTAAGAAACCCTCTCTTAGACATCTCAGAGTATTTTTCCATGATGCCTATATTCATGTTGCAAAGAAAAACAAGAGTAATATAGATAAAAAGGATGAAAAGTGTATCTATATTGGGTATAAATATGGTCTGAAAGATTATAAGATTTGGAACCTAGAAAATAAGAAGGTAGTGTGTGGTTGAGATGTGGTATTTACAGATATCAAAGATGTTGTCAAACAAGAAGTCCTACCAAAGGAGAAAAAACCATACAAAATATAGTTTTATTAAAAGGATAATGAATAAGACTCTACATAAGAACTTGAATTAGAATAAGAAGATCTTCATACTCTAGTATTGACGAGATTGGTTTGGGAAAGAAGGAAACCATAAAGGTATACTCCACTCGATTTCCTTTCAATTTTTTTTTTGTCTATTACTGATGATGATCTTAGAACTATGTTATAGAAAATTTTGCTTCACCCCATGCAACTTTCTTGGATGGCCTTTCCATTTCCCTATGCAGACTTGAAGAATCCTTTTGCACCTTACAAAGAAAAAAAAACACATTTTTCCACATATACGTGCCCTACTAGTTATACAACAACCGTATATAGAGGTTTCTCCACTATAGCCCGCGTACATTAGGTTTGTTACTCAAAATTAAAAATTATGTTAGGTTTCCATGTCACATCATGAGATCCATGATTCTTGACCTTCCATATACTGGAAACGCTCTGACTCGACCCTTCAGTTCCATGTAAAGGCTATAAATTGAGCCATATCCAAGCCTTGTGGAGAGGAGAGAATTTAACTTTTGAGAGAAAACATACTCTAGAGAAATTTCACTTCATATTGAGTCTGCATCCCTTTATCCTTGAAATCCTAAACTCATTGTTCAGCTTCCAAGCTCTTCCTTCTTTGTTATGGAAAACCTCATTGTATCCTTTATATGAGCTTGACTTTGGTGGAGGATTGAAGTGGTGGAGGCCCAATTGGAGGGACTTAGTTTCTCGATTCCAAGATGTGTCATTATAGAAGTTTGTCACCTATATACTTCTATTAATTATTTTAATAGAAATACTCTTTTCTCGTCCAATTGTTATCTTGCAAATATTTGAATTATTATTCCATGGGATTATTTGTCATGTATTTTAATTGATTATGCTAATCTAGGTGATAAAATTATATATTATCACCATATGATTGCGTATATTGGTTTTTGAGGACAAGTTGCAAGTATTAAGCTTTGATTTGTGTGCTCAACGGTGGTCTTCATCGAATGTTCGAGTGAGGTAAGATCTTGGCCTTGTCTTGTTAGCATTTCATTTATATAGCGTACTTGGGATTAGAGTTGATTTATGTATTTCATTCCTTCTGTTGTGGTTTACCCTATGCCATAGAGATATTTTCCTCATAACAAAATTGGAGACCATACTGGGGAATGATCTTTTGTTTGGGGTTTGGAGTGTTTTTCTCCTTGACTTTCTCTCTGTTAACACGAGTTTCCTTGTTGCCTGATTTCTTGACAACCTATTTTTACTTTGCATTTGAGTTTCTTGGCTTAATCCTTTCCCTAGTAGTGTTTTAGTATATATGCATGTTTTTTCCCTTGACAAGTGCGTACATGCATGAGCTATCCTTTTGTAGGGAGCATGCATATGCGAGTTTTTCTCAAGCAGTTGCGTACATCAACTCTTTAGGCTTACTGGATGATTTTGATGTTTGTTGGGTGAGTTTGGTTGGTTGATGAGTCTTCTTGGGTATCTGTCCTAACTTTTAAGTGCTTACAGAATGATAGGAAACTTTCTTATTGTTGAATTTTTGGGTGGTATTATTTATTATCATCTTTCTCATTGGTTTCCCTTGCACATTGGTCTGAGTGTTTTCTTCTTGGTATCCTGCTTGACTTGTCTCTTTTTGCTTCCAGTGGGGTATGTATGTGAAGCTGATATTGAGTCCTTGCATTGTCTTTTCTTTATATCGAAAATACCAAAAAAAAATTGCTTATTTTGCATTATGGAATTTTCTGTTTTGATTACTTAGTATTGATTTTGACACATGTGGAAAGATTGCATTTTATTGAAATTGTAGAAATTGCATTGAAATTTTCATTAAAAATATTACCATCTCTTGAGAATTTAAGATTAGGACTTAGAAGTATTTTTATATTCTCTTATTTGATATGCTGAGTCATAATATCATTAGTTTCATGACCACACCTCTTGAGTAAAAAAGATCCATTAAAAGTAACGTTGATTAACTAAAATTGATTAGAAACTATTTTATTTCTTAAGGTACACAAACAAGCATATGACATAGGGCCTTGGAAGAGGATTTTGTGAGTAAAATTCTCCAAGGATATTAAACTAAACATATGTGTTTGACCAGGGAGTGGTGAAACCCATTGTTTAATTAGTGACGTCAAGAGGCTCCGCTCACATCAGAGTTAAGCATGAGGTTGCACGAAGTTGGTTGCAGAGATAACCCTCTAATACCATCTTAGAATTAGAGATATTTATGTGGTTCTAATCATATTTGGGGATCTTTCTAGTACATTTACCTCCATGAGAGGCGATGCTTTCACTATTTCATGTTTTGTTACCCTGCCCATACGGTGGACTAGACTTACGACTACGCATTGGTTATATTGTGGTGGCTCTAGTTGCTTGACATAGGTAGCCACATAGGTTACTTGCATGGTTTATTCTATAGGTACGATGAGTTAGATAAGGGTTGGACAATACACAACCTTTATGGAGGATTACCTCTCTGAGGGAATCTAACTGACTGCGTTGTTAATCCCATGAGGACCCTTATAATTGATTTTGATACATCCAATATTTTGAAGGAAGTCTCAGGCCCCTCTTGGGTGAGGCATACCTACTCTATTGAGGGAGACCCCTTTTCAACTACCATATCCTGCTTGTGTGCATTTGGCCCTTTTTCTTTATTTTGGTGTGCTCTTTGATTATTAGTTGGCCCTAGGATTTGGTTTCATATCTCGAGTCTTGAGTCATCATGGAACAAGACTAGCCTCCTTGCAGGTCTCTCCATTTGTTAAAGTTACCACCTCATTTTGAGTCTTTAGCGAAGTTTCCTTCTAAAAGGAATAAAGTTAATAAACTTGGTACATATATCTCCAACTCCCAAACTTGTGATTATCTAGTTATGAGTATTGGGTCAAATCCGAATGACACAAGGAATCCCTCTAATCCTATACCTTCTTTGATTAGTGGGATTCCTTTGACTCCTTCATCCACGATGGTTGGAGTGTTAAACATTCCCATCCCTATTTCTACCCATCCTATGGTTTCTACTCGACCCATACAAACAAACCCTTTCAGGTCTCTTTTTGGTATGCTGAGATACATTTCATAATCCATACCTTCGGTCTCTAATCCTTTTTATTTTGGTATGCCCAATATTACGTCACAAATTTCATCATATATTCCAGTGACCAATGCATATCCTAGTTTTGGACCCATGGGCATGGCTCCTCCACATTCTCCTCTCTTGTTTGGTGGAGATCATATTCCCCAAATGAATCCTATGGTTGGAGGCCAACCTCCTTTTTCTTCCAGGTCTAATCCTAGTACCAATTCTCCTGGATGGAGTACTCAATCGGGCGGAGAAGTCACTTTCTATATTCCATATTTTCCCACTTCTTCCTCCATGTTGATTTTGACAAACACATTTGTTATGACAAATCCCCCTCTATCCTCCTGATCAAAATCTGGACCAGGGGTCAAAATTTAGCTCAAAAATAAAAGTTCTTGGAATTTCCTCAAAACGAATAGGTACATAGCCCTCATTGTCACAAACCCAACACAACTCGTTTGGGTTCAAACAGATGTTGGATGAAAGAGATATCGCGATCTGTTTGAATCGCCAAACAGGTAAAAAAAATGGGTTGACTGTACAATCCGTATGTATGCTGATGTGGCAGAGATCATACGTTGATGTGGCATGTTCGTACGTCGAGTTGGCATATGCTGATGTGGCAGTTTCAGATTGGTAGATGTGGACAAGTGATGTTGCGACACGTGGCATTTAATGGGCAAATGGTGTGGTGCCATGTGGCCCAGTTATGGGCTGCCACGTGGCACCATTGTAATTGGTTGATTGGTTCAAAATATTATGGAGTCTGTGGAGATTGAACCCCGGACCTCCCCCTTTTCCAAATCTTTAACAAAATCTGACCAACCAACGTGCCCTAATATGTTACTTGTTATATAAATGGTTTGATATATATTTGAATTCGATTTGTTTAATGGTTGGCGCGGGGGTCGGGCTAGGGCTTAGCCCCAGCCCGTGGTTTCGACGTTCACACTTGTGACCAGTGTTAGCACATTGCACGCGTGAATTTTAAACATATTCAAAGCCCCTGGTCACATAGACTTTATACATATGACCTTAACATATTGCGCACGCACGAGATTTGGTATTACAACAGAGTTAGCCCCCGGTTTTATGTGTAATCATATGACCCTGCCACCATATGCGCATAGAATTTTTTGGTTTTGGTTTGAATGGTTACAACCAATCGTTCGCTGGAAACTTGTCATTTAACCATTCGGCCTTGGAAATGGTTATTCCATGGTTTCGGGTGTTTACCCATGTGACCTCAGCCTTGACGGTTAGGGGCTGGGCGCACCCTAACTATTCGACAATTTGACTGTTTTTGCGGTTACGTGCATGTGCTAGGTTTTAGCATGAGTTTTTGAGCGTGTTCTTGGTTGGACGTATGGAGGTGCATTTTGGCGAACCAGAGACAACAGGCTTGAAGGAAGAAAATGGCAGGAGGCCTATCTTCTTCATTTTTTGGCCAAATGAGGTGTCGAAAAAGCCTAGCTAGGGGTTTTTGGATGTTCTGAATCCATTGGAACTATTTTCATAGCCATTTGAAGACTTCTTTTTCAGGTTTTTAACCATTGAAGTTTCAGAGAGCTCCAGGGAGCTTGAAGCCCTCATTGTTTGAGGTCATGCTCAGATGAGCACATGTTTGTTTTCTGTGATTGAATAATCATTTCTAGCTAATTGTTATACTCTGAACACTTTGGGATATGTTTCAGATCCATTTGAGGACTTTTACAGGTGTTTTTTCCACAAAGAAGCTAAGGGAAGCTTAAGGCCACATGTAGAAGAGGTCATGCCCAGATGAGCCATGATCTGTTTTCAGAGTTCTATTAGTCATTTTTAGGGTTTTTATGTATTCTGAACCCAATGGTACAGTCAGTATTTCCATTGGAGTTGAGCAAAAGATTGTAAAAGAATTTTTGACAAATTAATCCCAGAGAGCCAAGTCCATTGAAGGAGGCTCAAGGAGATGTAGCCCAGAGAGGGGTAAACTCCTTTATCATGTTGTTCTTGTTGTGAGTGTTTGTTGGTTATTATTTTCTGCAAGTTATTTTTGCTGTTGTATTTATGAAAACAACATATTTAATCTTGTAAAGACCTCACACATAACCATTTAAAAGAAGCATGAACTTAACACATAATTTATCTTGCATGTTTTAACACATGGAGAAAGGTCCTGTAAAGTTTATTTTAATGAAGTAGAGGGTGCTTTCATAGCATAACAAGCTAGCCCACTATTTTTAGATCACCTCCAGAGTTCCACCCAGAGGGAGTCAGTTTCATGCTATGGGAAACCCCTATCTTGAAGCTTCTCCAGCTAGGGGCAATGCTTATAACCCTCATTATGACACTCTTGCAGGTATGGTTCCCATACAACCTCTTATGAATAAATTTGGAGAAGTATATTACCCTACAAGATAGAGCCATGGTATATACCAGAACCTTGGATGACCTCCAATCCCTCAACACCAATGGGATCAGATGCCACAATCCTAACTCCCTTTTTTGTCCATGCTTAATCTACCATATTTTTCGAGATTAATGAATGACCTAGTGCATCACGATCTGTCATGGCCCCCCATCCCCACCAAGCTTCCTTAAGACATTCCAAAATTTGAAGGAAAGACCGGCGAGGATCCATGTGATCATGTTACTACTTTTCATCTTTTGTTCTCATCCAATTTCCTTAATGATGATTCTATTCATTTGAGGTTATTTCAACGCACCCTCATGGGGGTCACTGCAAAATGGTACATTGATCTACCCAAGGGAACGTAAAAAAAATTTAATCATACGATTTTGGTATTTTTCAACCACTTACAGTTGTCGATTCGTTATGATGTTGGCATAGAAAGTTTGTCAGCGTTTCACTGAGATAATGCCACACATATCTTGAACCATATCCAAGAGTGGCATAGATGGAAGAGGTTGATTAAATCCAACATTCCTCCAAAGTTTCTGTTGGAGTGGTTCCTTAAGTCCTTATTGCCTTATATTTCGAAGGATGTTTCTACATCCAAAGTAACATCTGAGGAAGAAGCTATTTTCAAATCCCAGAAATTGGACCTCATATATCCTTAGTCTGGGATATTGTATGAAATTATTCCTGATGCACCATGGTCGAATTATGCCCCTATACAAAATCTCGAGCCTCGTGCTAATGGCATCATAGGCTCTGCAAATTCTAAGTCTACATATTTGGTGACGAACCAGTTGAAGGATTTGTCTCTAATCCACTCTGTAGCAGGACAAGATCAAGCTTCGTCCTCCACTCCCACTCAGTCGGTGGAAGTGGATTATGTATAGTTGTCGGCCAACCCAAATGGTAACCAACAACCAGGAGGGAATAGAAGGAAAGAACAAGGTAATAATTGTAAGGGTGGGAAAAATAATAACAAATCGAAGGATGACACTAACAATGATAAATTGAATAATAATGTTGGTGAGGGAAAGAAATAAAAATGGAAGGTGAATTTTCCTTGTAAACTTTGTATAGATGGTCACCTTACGCACCTATGCCCCAAAATCTAGGAAGCCTAGAGGCTCTTATCAAAACTACCCACTATGTTGACCAATCCATTCCCTCATAATCAACACATGGCTTTAGGTTCCTCCAACACCGGAAATTCTTCGAGTGGGAGTCAAAACCCCTTGACACATGAAGGTTTCCATATATGTGTTAATATGGTCAAGTCTTAGATTGATGTAGCCACTCAATCTTGTGATTATGGTTCTTCATAGACTTTTATAGGTACAGAGTCTCCCCCTCCTCTAGAAACACCCTTGCAGATCAAAAATCTAGAACGTCTGCCCCATATTTTGAAGGGAGTACTAAAATGCTCTTCCCACAATCCTAATGCCGAATATGCCCAAAACTATTCGATTTTTGAATATCTGGGTCAAACGCCTTGTGCGATGTCGACTTTGGAGGTGCTCCAGACATGTCCTTCATAGAGGAATGCCTTGTTATCTGCTTTAGGAGCTCTAGACCCATGTGGTTAGAAGGTTATTAAGTTTGACATCACAGATGTTAAGCCTCACTTTCCTTCCCATGTGGCCTTTCAAATCCATGTGGAGTACACAAAATTACCATTAGATGCACTGTAATTGATGAAGGTGCCGCGATGTGCGTGATGTCGCTAACCTGCTGGAAAGTCATTGGATCTCCAACTCTATCCCAATTTATGAATATGTTGACCGCATTTGATGGACTTTCATTTCAAACCCACATATTTTTTCCCGCTTTTACAGTCCAATTAGGTGGAAAGATAGTGGAGGTTGATGTTGAGGTGATAGATGCAACCCTTGAATATATCCTAGCATCTATCGAGAGACGATTGGCGACATATACGTCATCATGCTAAAAAATACCTTATCATCGACGAAACTTTGTATCATCAAGGAGTAGATAATATTTTTCATCGTTTATTGAATCACGAGGAAGTTGAGTCAGTTCTTAATGACTATCACAGTGGGGCTTGTGGTGGTCATCTATCTAGGCTTGCGACAACCCAAAAAAATTTGGGAGTTGGTTATTTTTGGCCATCAATTTTTAAAGATTGTGTTGAAGCAGTCAAGAAGTGTCACCCTTTCCAGGTGTTCTCTCGGAAAATGTTCTCGCATCCAACCCCTCTTCAACCAGTCATCACCATCGGTCCCTTCACCAAGTGGGGGGTAGATTTTATGGAATGTAACCCAGCTTCGAGTGGGGGGAATCAACATATTATTGTGGTCATGGATTACTTCACTAAATGGGAAGAGGCCATGCCTACCATTAAATGCGATGGTAAGACCACAACATTCTTCGTATTTAACCAAATTATAGCTCAGTTTGGAATCCCAAAAGAGATTGTCACTGATCATGGTAGTCACTTTCAGAATGAAATGTTGAAGGAGTTAGCATAAAAAATGGGGTTTAAGCAAGATGATTCTTACCCTTATTATCCCTAGGAAAATGGACAAGTAGAGGCAGTGAATAAATATCTCAATAACATCTTGCAAAACGTTGTCATACAGAGTAAATATGACTAGCATCTAATTCTTTACCCTACGTTTTGGGCATATCAAACCTCGGTAAATACTTCCACTGGGTTTTCTCCTTTTAATTTAGTACATGGTGTGGATTCGATCCTTCCGATTGAATGAGAAATCCCTTCCCTAAAAATAGAAATTGAGCTCCTACCTGAAACATATGATCTTGAAGAACGCCTTGTGCACCTAGAGCATCTAGATGAGCAACGTCGAGATTCCTCTATGGATATCGAAGTGAATAAAAAATGTGTTAAGGTTCAATATGATAGGTCTGTCTATCCTCGACAGTATGATGAGGGTGACTTGGTTCTCCTATATGGCCAAACCAAAGAACCGTTGGGGTCAGGAAAGTTCAATCCCATGTGGCACAGTCCTTATATTGTGCGATGTGTTTTAGAGAAATGAGCCTATGAATTGGAAGATTATGAATGGAATATGTTGGATGAGCCCAAAAATGGGCTCTACATTAAAAGGTATTACACTTGATCCCTTAATCTTGGTCGTGACATTTTGTATACTAGTGTATCTTAGCGTATATACATATTTTCCTTTGTGTCGTCGACATGCTTATCAAGTTTTCCCTTGGTTGGGAGATGTCAATGGAGTCTTTAGTATACTTAGGATTCGCAGATGGTGCCAGTCATCATACATGGAACATGGCTTCCACTACTTGGGTCATTTACTCACCCGAGGGCCAACTGGTGTCTTCAGGTGGCATTCATCTAGAGCCATCAACGAATAAGGTGGTTGAGTATAGCGTCATTATAGAACTATTATGTGACTTTGTTTCACATGATTTTCAGTCTTTGGAGGTTCACCTGGACTCCTAGTTAGTCCTATGTCAGTTAAATGGTAGTTACTATGTGCGAGGCTCTACTCTACTTCGACGATTCCTATGGGTACGACTTTTGGAACAATACTTTGATTTTCTTACTTATAATCACATACCTAGAAGTTCTAATCATGTATCCAATGCATATGCTAATTTTGTTTTATATTGGCATTGTTCACATAACTAAAGTAAAGAAAACAAATTCATGCATGTACACATTGTAACATATATAAGTAAATCTAAAAACCAAAATTTTTGTATTTCATATTTTCAAAAAATATGGTGTCATAGTACAAAATGGGGATCACAATCTCAAAATACATATTTCGATGGTATATATATGACCATGGAATCTATGCCTATGGTGCTATATGCGTATCATGATATCACACTATGGAATTTGTGAGACACCGAAAGAGTCGCACACATGCACGAGGCACACCCACCACCTGTCGCTGCACAACATCTGGTAGATCCTCCACTTGAACCATAGGAATCATGTGTGTCAATCGAGATAGGTTCCCTTGCACATTCTGCAACACTCTCTCCACATATCCTCCTACATGCTCATCTCCATGGATCCTTCGTCGATGTCGTTGAAATCAATCTGGTCGTCGTGGACCTACATCTGCATGACAAAGCAATTGTTAATACTTTATACCATACACAAATATTTTCATTTTTTATTCTTTTTGAAAAAGCAAAAAAAAAATGAAATATATAAAAACATTTATTACCAATATCACCGTAGGTGGAACCTAGTGGAAAAGGCATATATGGATCCCCTATGCAGTCGATCCCAACATAAGAGTAGTCGTCAATGACTATAACCTATCGATGCCACCAGAAAAAGAACTCATCATTGTAGGGGGTTGGGACCATACCACCTCCTATCTGCTTTATCACATCGGTCCACTGTGACATGGTTGGATCACACAGTCCATGTGGAATAATCTCTACTCTAAGGCTCAAGCCTAGAACCTTCTCAAAGAAAAAACTACACAGAATAGATGCAAATCCGAAATTTCTCTTTATCTCTTGTTTGAAATCGGTCAGTTGGATCTTCATGTTATCCAGTAGTGAGATACACCATTCATAAACAGTGGGTCATAAAAACACCATCGCATATAAAATGAGTGGCATTAAGGCCTGGTGCAACGAGGCTGACCTTGAGATCCATGTAAGAACAAGTATGACGATATTTAATCTCAGTTTCTTGATCACCCTAATTGGGAGTTGGCTCCCTACTTTATTTGTCCCTGCAACATAGTGGGTGGCAATGTACTCCTCCATGGTCATACCACCCCCAACCCACTGGGCCTTGAGATTCACTACCTTGCCCCAGTGAGATAATCCTATGCTAAAATATATGTTGTCCACTTCAATCCTCATTGGTTTCCCATCAATATTGAAGGCCTCTGTCTCTATATCCCAATAGTTTACGAGCCTCTGGAGTAACCTCACTTGATCCCTCATTCCTTTGAGAGCGCAAAATTTATAAAGGCCACATATTTTTAGAGCTAGTTGGGCCCCTACATCCCTTTCCACTACTGCATATACCTCTTCATTCTCCCTCTCCCTCCATTCAATCACCATCCTGCAAAGGAAAATACATTTTTGAGTTAAATCTTGTCAAAAAAGGTGTTCACAGAATAATACACGGGATAACATGCTAACAGTCGTGTATAGGGCCACATATATATGGTAAGTATTTACTTTGCCCACATACATGGAGGCATGTATGCGACTCAATGAACTATCACATGACGCGTACACCCTAGTTTACATATTGCACCCTATAAAACTCAAAAAATGAGGGCTAAATTTTAATTTCAAACCACTGAAAATGAAGAGAAGGGGATGGGCACTTACTTGGTCCAGACAATTTCTAATTTTGTTGATTGTAGCTCCCACAATTGACACTTGAATATTGTGGGGAAAATGGTCTAAAATGCATTATGTGGGTGAAAAAACTCAAATGGTATGTTAAAATGTTCTATTTTTACTATTAGTAGAATTTTTTTTCCCACTTCATATAGATTATGCTGATTTTTTGATGTTATGGACTAATAGTACAGTGGAAAGAATTGGTTTTGGTGGTTTTGTCCAGGATTTTTGTGGTTTCTAACATCATACCTCCCGTTCATGAATTCAACATGTATTTTCTTTCACCATCATATAGGATAGGTTTTCACTCCATTTTGCATTCTTGCATTTTCCTATGACTATGATCTATATACCTTAGGAATGTACCCATTTATTAATGACACGTAACCTTCCTACTGCTACTAGAAGTGTCATTATTAAGTGGTAGAGGCTTACCAAACATGGGTACCCTAGTTAGAACCTTTGTTCCATTTGGTGCCCATGAAGAAGTTATTCCACAGGACTGAGAGTTACTTATAGTTTTAATATGAATTTACGCTCAAATCTCATATTCTTACTCACAAGCATTCTGAACTTCACCTATGGGACTCCCCCCTGAGTCTTGGTTAAGATCTTTTTCGACTCTCTAAAAAGAGAAAATATTGTCGAGTGAAGTTGTCTCTTTCAAACTCGTTAAATGGATTTGAAAGGACGTCTATTTGGTGTAAGTTTAACCCTTTTTCCGACCAAGTAGACTACTTATGAAAAATGAATACTCTAGTCAACATTGGCTAGAAGAGTTCTCCTGGGTAATATTTTATAATTTTTCGCGCCTAACGGACTAAATCTACGAAAAAAGGACATTCTTTGGAGTTAATTTGTAATTGCATTCCATCCTCCTACTTGTAGTATTGAGCCTATTGTCGGTTCCCTCTTTCTCGTTATAATCCTCTTACCTCAACAATTTGCATCACTGGCCAAACATAGCCTTGTTTATATCCTTTGCATCTTGACAACCTGTACCCTAAGAAGAAACATTCCCCCGAGTGTCCATGCCCTGCATGCACTTCCTTGCATTGAGCATAGGTATGTTCCACTATTTGGAGCTAGTTTCTTACTCGTGACACTCGTTTCCTCTCTTGTATCATAGAATTTCTTTTCCCGTGAAAACAAAAAAAAGATGGGTGGGAAAAGAATATTTTCTCATATCGGTAGAAATCATGTCGCCTTTGATCATAGCACAAATTTTTGAGTCCACAATCATCCAAATTTTTGGATTACCATGACCTTAGGAAGTTGAGATCGTTACTTAGAGTTTACTCCTTCGACTGGTTATTCTTCATGTTCCTATGGAGAGTTTGTTGATGCCTCATGCATCACAAAGTTTTATCATCAAGTATATGTTTCCCCAGTTATCCATATGTCTCATGCTTTTGTTCAAAGGAATTCTATAAGCCTGTGTTCGCCATTTCACAGAACTCTTGACTTTGCATGTCGGCCATACCCTTACTGTGTCTCAGAGTCACATGAAATTGTAGTCCTACCATGCACCCCTATCCTACTTTCATTATGGGTAGGTAACCTTGAATCAAACAATCAACATCTCCTCATTGGTCATTAACTGGGGGAGTTTCCCTTGTGTTTGACAAAAATAAATCTGTTGGGATAGGGGCAAACCCAGGGTTCAGCGCTACAAAATGCACCAACAAAACCCTAACTACCAGCCCTTTTGGAAACACCTACGAAGCAGATCAAGTCTTACTTGAGGTAGAGGTAGGGGTGGTTGCAGGACTCCAGTGTCTACAACCTTATTTGGGACATAGATCTTTGATTGTAACACCTTACCATAGCACTTAGCAGTTACAGTTCGTTAATATTCAACCTTAGTTTACAGCGTAGCTAAACCTTAACAACAGATCAATGCAGTATTTGTACAGATCCAATAGATTCAAGTACTAAGCATTCAAACATAGATCAGATCTAGCATTTATTCACGTTATTCAACACTAAGCTACCATATTAGATCCTTATAAGAATGCATAAGTGCACTAAGCATTTAATCACATAGGCAAGAGAACAACCATAAAACACATAGAAATCACAATGCAAGATATACGTGGTTCACCCCCACCCTGGGTTTACGTCCACCAACTCTTCTTCTTTATTTATTTTTGTCAATATTCTAGATGCACAGAGCCATGATATCTTACTCTGCAGAGGACAGGAGATTTGTGCACCTTTCTAGATCCTCCTTCCTTGAATTACAACACAAGGCCTTCCACAGTCTCTTACAATCACTTTCACTTAGCTCTGCAAGTCTCACACAGTATGCACAAAGCAATTGCAATTAACACTTGCACTTAATAGTTAAAAATTAGCACTTAGCATCACATACTTGTCCCACCTTCGATCACATAGATCGAACTACTTCCTATATCACCTATCTCTCTATTTATACATTACAAAATGGGCCTAAACATGGGTAAACCCATGGGCCGACATCCCCATTCCTGTTATATATGCCCAAAACCCAAAAATCCCTAAAAATGGGCCGAGATCCTGCGATCTCTTCTTCGAATTGCACTCTCTCTTCGACAGTCTGTCGAAGTCCCAAAAGTAGGTCAAACATGACCAAGGATCCTCAAAACATGGTCGAGGGCCAACAAGCCCCCAACACTCACCTATGACTCATCTTGAGTCACTCTAGTTTGGGTAGATGTGCTTCAAAAGCCTTGAACTTGGCTCGAGATACTTTGATTTGTTGTTGTGCCAAGGCCTCCTACTCGGCAAACTCTTGGATGACTGCTTTGTTGATAGGTCCCTCTAAAAATTGTTCGACTGCAGCGACTACTTGTTCCAACTCTGCACCTCATCCTTCAATCTCCTAAAATAGTCGGCAAGCTTTGTCCTAGACTGGTTGGAGCCTTTAAGTCACTTCCATGACTTTTCTCTGAATGGTGTGGACCTGCTGTTGAGCAATGCGTTGTTCTTGGGATCATTTAATCCTTTCAACTAATGATAGGAGCTTCAACTGCTCCTGTACTTTTTTTGCTTGCTGCTTTGCCTCCAAAGTTGTGACTCCAGTACCTTCAGCTCATAATTATGTGCGCTGTGAGAACTTAGTTGTTTTCATTCCAGAGCGAATGCTTTGATCCTGTTGACTGTGCTCCGGGCAGTGGCTTCTCTTTGATCTCGCACGTCCTGCAGGGTACCTTGCACTGTTCGTAGCTCAAGGTTTTTGATTCTCTATTGAAGCTGTTGGATAGCTTCCACAAGCTTCTCTACTTGGTGTTCCACTGGGTATTCCTCCTTTTGCTATAAGCCTGTCATAGAGTGAAATTCTCTGCTGACTTCTTCTTTTACTCCCACCTACTCTGTGAATGAACATATCCCCTTTGGGAGGTACGCAGTAACCATGGTGTAATCAAAGTCCCTCGGGACACTATCACGACTCACCGCACCGGCCAGAGGTGGGATGTAGTCGGGTAAGATGGTTAGGATTAACTTTGTGTTTGCTAGATCATCTCTATGCTTGGTTCTCTTCTCTGCTGCTGGTCAGGATGGTCTAGATCTGCGAGCAGTTGACAGAGAGGCTTGCACTCCTTGCATCGATGAAGGTTAAATTCCCATGGACATCACTCTCTCGGCCGTCATATCAATTAAAACTTCCTCAACTGACTTCTCCACAACGCTGAGCTCGTTCGACATGCACACTCTTGATCGGAAAAATCGGGTGGATGGATGAGTGCTCAAAGAAATAGAATCGATGTCAACCTTACTAAGCACAACGCGATAGCAATGGGTTCTCTTGTTAGCTCTGATACAATTTGAAAAAGTTTTCTCGGTGTAACAATCGATGGACTAAGTAGACACATTATAATAGATCTATCCAATGGATAAAAAGTTTTCCATCAATGCAGTTCTGTCTATTGTGGCATGGTCCCAATGGTCCGATGGAGATATTTCTGGTCATAACTATTGTTCTAACCATTCTGGAACGTCGGTCCAATAGTTATAATGCTTCCAATGGTCATATTGCTTCACCATGGCGAAGAGCCATGTGGTGTTGTTCTGATATCCTTGTGAAGTTCCAATTTTGCAAATCTTCCTTCCGTGAAGTTCCCTCTGGGCCCTTCTGTAACTTTTTGACCTTTTCTCTCTTCTTACTGAGTTTTCTAGCCTTCTTCCTGGTGATCTTCGTCTCGGTATTCCTCTTTCCATTCCGATTCTTGTCTTATTTTGGCATAGCAACTTCGTGCTGTTGAGATTCTTTCATAGGATTAGAGAGTAATATTGCTCCTCTATTTGGGGTAGGTGCTCTACTCGTATGTGAATCTTCTTGTGTTCTTTCAACTTCGTGATCCAAGTTTCTGGTTCTCAATAGCTTTGATCTGTTCTCTTGTTCTGCAATCAAGTGTGCTATCCTCCTAGTCATGAAATCTTTTAATTCATGTTTTTTTGGTTCTAGGGACTCCTCTTCTTTTCTTCTCATCTAATATTTCTCAATATAGGTTTTTCCTAATAACATAGTAAATGGAGCATTGTTCTCAATGAATCTAACAATCTCAAAATCTTCCTCTGTCGAAGCTCCATGAGCACTCATAGATACCTGGGTGAGTCTTCCACATAGGTTTATCAAATTTCCCCTGAATAGTCTTATTCCTCCTAATGAAGGAATCGTATCAGGCTTTCCTAAGGCTTCCCAAGTTCTTTCTGTCATGATAATTACCTGTGTTTCCTCATACAGAACACAGTCTATGTCGAAGTCTCCTATTCTTACTTCTATGCATTCTTTTTCTTTGAATATCTTTGATAAGTTGATATCTCTGTGATCATTTAGGATTTATTTCATTTGCAGTAGTACAGTCTTTGATTCTGTCAGGGGTTCTACCATAGTCTCAGTTTCGTGACCTTCCTCAAGGTTTTCTTGTCTCGTATTCATTCTATCAATCTTATCAATCATTCTAGGGCTATCTAAAACTTCATGGTCCATAGCTTTACAACAAAGACAACCAGGTCTTCTTCCAGGGAATTCCTTAGCAATATGTCCCGGTCTTCTACAACTGTAACAAAGGGTTAATCCTTTTTTTTTTTAAATGATCCCCATCCTTTCCTGTATTGCACACTAAACTGTAAAAAATTCTTTCTAGGATCCTGCATCCTTTTGTTAGTCCAAACATTCTTCCGGATCGATGCCGGCGGAGATTTCTGTCATGGTTCCATACGATAACTGTTTTGTTCATGGTTCAATAAGATCACATAGGTGTATTTTAAATGTGACTTTTTCTGGGACTATCTCATAATTGAATTGGTTGATTTCTGGGACTTTCATAGAATTGAATTGGGTATAAGTTGATTCTGCATTCTTAAAACTCAAAACATTTGAGGTAGTCTAACATTCTTCATTCTTGGCCTTTGATCATCTTCTGAATAAGCATTGACATAATGTTATCCCCTCAAGTGTCTTTTGATAAAGAGGGCCATAATGCATATATGAAAGTAAGGTGCAGTGTCTCCAAGAATGATTCAATGAATAATATAGAACTACATCCAATTTGTTTTAGAGTGCTCAGTGGAAACAAGGTGCAAGAGTAAATCACTTGGTGAATTAGAGAGTGAAAAGTATATTATGTGCAGTTTTTTTTTCTAGATGGATGCAATTAGAATCTAATGAGAGGTAATCCATACAAATTAATTGGATTCCAGAATTGGACAAAGCCCATGAATAGTTAAGATAAGTGGAAAAAGGTATCATAGGTGGATGCCAATCCAGATGGAGTATATTGCAACACTCAAATAACTATGACGACAATGAAAGAGAATTTCTAATACATGTAGAGAATGTTGAGTACATTTCAAGGGTATTGAGTGCATTTCCAAGGTAGATTGGGATGGAAAGTGAAGAATAAAACAAATAGAGATGGAAGAAGACACACGGGGAAGAAAATGGTTGTATTCTTAACATGGTATGCAGAAAAGATGGAACCTAAAAGGAACTATCTCAATTTTACAAGGAATATGGTCAATATTGTACAATTGTTTGAGGAATCAAAGAGTTGCAGAGGGAAGTGTAGGGATGTAGAACATGTATTGAAATGTTGAAAAAAGACTCAGAATATTAGAGCCAATGTTAGTATTTAGCTACTACAGAGTCTGAATGGATTGCAAGGGAGAATCGATAGAGATTATAAATTAAAACATGAAACCAGTAGGTGAAGACGGTCATTTGCATGCACTAAGAGTTAAGGGGGGACTCCATAGCATTGAAGGTAGAAATGTAGTGAAGGCTACAAATCTTGTTGTAAGAGAAGGAAAAAAAGGTATCATGAGATGAGGTGTGACTCAATGGAGTGGATGAGTCATATCTATGTGCAAGCATAGGAATCCAAGAAAAATGAATTGTTAAGATATGATTTAACTACTTATTATCAGAGCAAGAGAGTTGCCTCTATTACTAGAGTGCATAGTGGAATTAGGGTACAAGTGAAAAAGAAGGAGTGTAGAATTCCATTTGGAGTAGAGTGGTATTGAGTGGCCAAGCAGTGAATCACTCAATGGAGTGAAGAGAGGTATTTAATTTGAGAAAAGCCATAGATAAAAGAGGGTATTGGAAAAGAGAGAATAAAAGAAATATTCCAAAATGTTAAGATGCCAATAAATGAGAATGGTATTTCAAGACTGGGTTGGTTAATGAAATCAGGAGTGGTTAATTAGATTGTAGTGTTAATATTCAACTAGTGTAATTCATGTTACAACACTATGAATATTGATAATTTTATCCAAAAAAATATTGGGACAAGATTCTCTGCAAAAATGAAGCAGTTGTGAGATGGAATCACTAGTGGATCTAGTGGCTAGAAATGAAAAATGGCCAAGTGGGGCTTGGCTAGAAGGTTTAGAATAGGGATTTGTGATGCATAGATGAGTAGAATGGTAGAACACAAAGTAGAAATGATCTATAGGAATTCAAGGACAACCATATACAACAAAAACAAAAGTAAATAAATAAAGATGAAATAAATATGTAGTAGAGTGCATAATGGAAGGGATGCATGATGCATATAATAAATCTAGAATCCATGTGCATGGAGTAGGCATGGTGACATTTAATGGTTAATTCATATTGATGTGCATTTATGCATATGGACATGCCTAGACATGTATATGTCATGAGAGTAGACTAAGAGTAGTCTACTATACACACATGAATCAATGATGTTGTGATATTTGAATAAGACTAATGATGGATTATGTATCTAGGAAATTATGTATAACATGGATGAATATGTTGATGATGTTACTGCATATGACAACCATCCATGTGAAGA
The DNA here is from genome assembly GCA_010110895.2 of Picea sitchensis. Lineage (NCBI taxonomy): Eukaryota > Viridiplantae > Streptophyta > Pinopsida > Pinales > Pinaceae > Picea > Picea sitchensis. The sequence goes on from SNQJ01S0031380.1 coordinate 53,611, forward strand.
TAATGAGGATGGTAAAACGTTGATCAAGCGTTGGTAAAGGGAGTCACAGAGCTTATACAAAGTGCCCGTTGATAGGTAACATTAATTAATGTAATAAGAGCCATGCATGTATGCATTTGGGGTTGTTATGACACATAATGTTGAAGGGAATTGAGGTAAGAATTCCCTTGGAAACAATTTATAATATTTTAAATTGATGAAAAGGTATAAGGCCTTGAGTACACACATTCTATATAATGTTTGAATGCATTTATGATAATTTTAATTGCATATTGTATTATGTTGGTTATGAGGTCATAATGAAGTCAAGATAGGAGACATACTCCTGTGGTAGCAATGGATGTCATTAGAGATGGGCATGTGTGAGGCCATGATGTGGTTGTAAATGGAAGGGATATAAATTCATCCAAGTGCATGATGTTTTTCTCCTATTTAACCGATGTTTGGACTGCAACCTCTTTGCATACATGAGAGAGAAATAAGAGAACCATATTCCTAGTGTTGTGTATGGGTCAAAGAGGAAGGTATCCAAATGATCGGATAAGTAATTGAGGAATAGTTTGGATGATGTGTTGAGATGTGGGATATACCTTCCAACCCACCATGGTGGAATATATGAAATGCATATATGGAATTCCAGAGTCAATGAAAGGATGCATTGTGTAGATGTGGCCATGATTATTGACACATTGATTTTTATTTATTAGTAAAGTTTGATTGCATTATGAAAATCTTGGTGAGATGATAATGCATGTACAATGAATGATAGTTTTGTTTTAGATGACATGATCTATAGTTGAATTCTATTTTTAAATAAACAAGGGTTGGAAATGATTGAATTGATGGTAAAATATAATTCTGAAATCATTTAATGAACTGTTGAAAATGTGCATGAATGCTAACAATTTGTTTGGTTGCATGAAAGTTGAGAAAATATAGGAAGAATGGTCTTGGATGTGGAAACATTGTAAACCCATAAATAATACTGATGCCTACAACTGCAAGAGCCAAACATAATGAACAAAAAACTCATGCATGAGAATTTTTTTTTCCTGTTTAGACAGATTTGAGAAATTATAATTGAAAAATGTTATGATATGCTAACAATTTGTTTGACTACATGGGCATTGAGAAATTTGCAGGAAGAATGGTCTTGGATATGGAAGGGATGTAAGCCCATAAATAATATTGATATCTATTGTGGCAAGATCCAAACATAATGAGTAGAAAAATCATGCTTGGGAAATTATGTTTTCCTTTGTAAAACTTTGAAAATTTATAAATGAAAATTGTATGATGATGTCTCATTTTTACTATATCTAGCATCAAGTTGGAATTTGTCTGTGTAAGAACACATTGGAAAATAATGGATTTCCTGAGGAATTGTATAACCGTGAAAGGGATTCCTGAGCCCAGAGGGTGAGTACAACAACAAGAAACAAGTTGTCAGGCTTACAGAAGAACCAGGTTGTCAGGTTTGAAGAGTGAACTCTAGTGTGAGTTGGATTGTTGAAGAACCAGGTTGTTAGGCCTGAAGAGTGAACTCTTGTGTGAGTTTCACTAAAACAACAAGGTTTCTACTGGTTATTTCTTGGTAGTTATTCCTAGCAACGAGTTTCCCTTGAGTTCCCAATAGTGAGATTCTTGGTTACCTCTTCCAGAGAAACCCTAATAAACAAATGTTGCATCCCGATGGACTGAGGACAATGAATGGGGCACATTCCTTGGGTCAGCCTTGATAAAAGAATGGTACAACTCAATGGACTTAGAGTAGTGAAGGGGGTACATTCCTTGCATTGGGAAGGTCGAGAGGAAGAGAGCTCGTGGAAATCGAGATAGTTGTAGGGTAATTCCAGTGGGTTATGTATCTATATTTTGGGGCCGGAGTGCCTATGTATCTATGTTTTGGGGCCGGGGTGCCTATGCATTTATAGTTTTGGGGTAGGAGTTCCTATGTATTTATATTTTGGATGGAATTCTTATGTGATATTAGGAAGGAGAGCATATATATTGATTAAAGGTCAGAGAACCTAGGATTGTAATTGTATATACACCTTTGTGGTGTTGTGCACTAAGGACAATGCAAAAATGAGGGGAGAGAAATGTAACATCCTAAGTTTTAATTCCCACAAATTATAATGTAATTGTATAAATGTGAATTAGGTTGGTGAACCAATATGATGGGGCGAAGAACCCATATTGATTAAAATGGACAAGGGCCAAAACTATGTATTATGTACATTGAAATGGTAAATAAAAGTAGTAATCGTTGGTTGTGATACAAGAGGGATAAAAATGATGGGGGGCTATGATTCCACAAGAGAGAGGGGCCCAAGGGGGATTTATTCATGGGTATTAATCCAACCCATTTTTCCTGAATTATTATTTTTGTGTAAAGCTTCTTTTCATTGTTGAGTGTTCCTAAAGCCAATCATTTATTTCATGTAAGAGGGTGGATGTGAATAGTCACATCCCATAGTTATTGGGGAGCATGGAGATGAAGTACAATAAACATTGAGCAGAGTGAGCATTCAAATGAATTTGGGAAAATGAATTTTGTATGGCCAAAAGAGATAGTTTTTGCATGTAATTTTGGACAGCAAGTGGAGAGCTAAGTGCTCGGAAGGGAACCAACCATGGTATACTTGAAGGAAGACATTTTTGGGCTTTGTTTTGTGCTAGAAATGTGGCCTGTGTGTTGGTAAAAATGGGATATAACCCTGTAGTTCATTTTCCTGTTGAGGAAATAGATCAAGAGCCTTGTGAAGGCAGTTGTGAGCACTCTTGAAGCAACTGAGAGTTCCTAAAGTCCCCAGCTAAGATATTCTTGTCCAACTGAGTGCACTAGAATCCTTGATAAATGAACGATACAACATGAGGGATTGTGAGAAGTGAAGGGGGTACATTCCTTGGGTTGTGCAGGTTGGGGGGAAGAGAGAGTTGGTGGATTGTAACTATTGTAGGAGTATAACCCATGTCTTGGGTTGCTAAGTTTGGAGAGTGGACAACCAGAGGGACATATACCCTTTTGGGATCATAGCCTCAACTTGGGGGTTGTCTTCTATTGAGAGAAAAAGAACAGTGGTGCATATGGCTAGGAGGTTCATCCTTTGTACACAACCAGTTGGTTAATTATTAATATATAAGTGTTATGTTGTTTTTTATATGATTATTCCTGTATGTAAATGTTTATATGAATGTTGTGTTTTTTCTGTGTGCTTACTAGATGCATTCATTTTTTAATATATGTTGTTAGATGTATGGGAAAATCAGGTTGTTGTATTGCAGTAATTTTATGGGCCTACTGCACCTTGGGTTATTTTATATGTATGTGGGCATTTTTAAATTCGTTTTTAGCAAAATAATTTGTTTTCTACAATGATGAGACTAATGTTGGATGGCTAGGTATGATATAGGATATAACAATGTCATCGACATAGATGTGGACATGGAACTAGCTAAATGCATCATGGAGAACCATGTTGGCCTTAAAGAAACAACCCCCTAAGGTCTAGACTTAATGTATCTCTTTGTTTTTGTCATGTTTCTTTGGGTATTATTTTTTATAAAACAATATGAACAATATACTTACCATGCATATAGGGATTGTGGCTTGGGAAGAGTGGCTAGAACCTTTTTTGGGTGAATTTTTTTGACCTTTAGACCGGTAGGTTGTAGTTAGACTTCTTATATTTTGTATTACTATGCTGATTGGTTTGGCCACAACCCTTTTTTAATATAAAAATTAAAATGCCTACAATAGACACCCACTAAAATTTAAACCTCCATCAGAAAAATCCATTAAAATGGCCATGTTCATAGACACTCATATATATGTAAACCAATATTAAAGAGATCCACTAAAAGTAGCACAACCATCACAAAGACTTATTGAAAGTAAAACCACGATTACAAAGACCCATTGGATTTAAAGCCACTATCATAGACACCCATTAGAATAAAAACCATCACAACAAAAACCCACTAAAGATTAAAACCACTATCACAAAAGCCCATTATAATTAATACCACTATTACATACATTCATTAAAATTCAAGGGTTTCACTTAACAAATACAAACACAAATTTTGGTAAATTTAACGGTTTGTGATAACTTGTGTTGTTCTAGATGAGGAGGTTTATTAAATGAAAACCCACACTCTAGAATAACATATTTCATCATTCCTGTGGCTTTGTCCTTCCGCCCCTCAAGCAAATATTTCATCATTTTCTTAGACTTCTCTATGCAAACAAACATATGAAACACCTTTAACAAGATAATCCATCTAATTGGGGTTTCATGGGATGATTAAAGGTGCAAGAAGCCTACTATGTGGCCAGAGATTATGTGATTTTGGAGCACACTACATTTCAATCTTGTAATTCCACAGGTTTTGCAACAATAATGGTCAAGATCCTTGGGGCGTTTGGATCCTTTCTCTTCTTTTGTGGACATTCTGAAGTGACAGAAAATAGTTTGAAATGCTACCCACGATAGAAGAAAACACTCGAGGTTAAAGTCTCACTTAATAATTTATTTAGAGGTTTTTTGAAAAAAAAAATGAGATAAAGTCTCACTTAATAATTTATTTAGAGGTTTTTTGAAAAAAAAAATGAGATAAAGTCTCACTTAATAACTTATTTTGATATTTTTCTAAAAACTTAAAAAATAAAACTTCAAGGCAAAGATATGAATTTTTATACATGTAACAATGTTTTAAAGTGATATGTGGAGAGTTATAAATCTTAACTCCACATTAATGTGGTAAAATGTACCAACTTTAACATAGTATGAGAGGAGAGAAATTTAAAATTTTCTCTCTCCTATCCATAATTAAAAACTTTACCAATTTGTCACAAGTAAATTCTATGTAGTTTTGTATACATTGTTGCTTAATTTGATATGTGTAAAAACATAATTGTAGTCTTACAACTAATAATAAATTTATTAATTTAATTAAAATTTTACAGAGTTCTTTTTTTTGGGGGTTCAATTTTTTATCTCGTTTTTAAAAATGGTGCTATCATAGCACCTCCACTCCCACCTTTTTTAAATGGTTTTTTGATATTTTAAATTTTCAAATTCATAATGTTTTCATTTTTTTTTTAAAGTTTGTTTTTTCATTTATTTTCAATTTTTATTTTTTTCAACAATTTTTTTTAAGAAATTTTCATGCTTCTTTCAATCTTAATTTTTTCTTCACCATCTACTTTTTTGAAAATAACATTTTTAGTCTCCTTAATTAATTTATGGTTTTATACTTTTTTAAATATAGTGGAAAATATCATTTTTACCTTTACTTCAATACATAGAAAATCATTGTAGTTAAATAA